>VXBO01004671.1:33229-53961 GCA_013400135.1 Rhinoptilus africanus
GCAGAGGTGCCACTTTAATTACTTTCTGTAATGGGTTCCTTGCAGATGTGTCTAATCCTTTGTTTAGTTAGTACACAGTTGCACCTAACTCTATCCACATCAGGTTGTTATTATCATTTCTCCTTGCCTGTGTGCATGCCTCCATCAGGTAGTTCAATTATAGCCCTCCCTGATGTGGTGCTTACAGTCTGAAATACTAGATTTATAAAGAAATAAAGAACCAGAGCAAAACTTGCATATCATTAGTGACATTAACTTGACAGGTTAGTCCTTGGCACATCCTAAGCTTTATTAGACTCCATATAGTTTCAGGTGCCCACCTACAGCCCAGTAGCTGAACTATGAGCATAGCGCCCAGTCAAATGTCACCAAAAGGTAACTTTTCTGATCAAGCCACTAAGATTTTTGAAGTTAAAATGCCATTGGATTAATTAGTTGGTAGAGACATCTACACATTCGTATGAAAGATAAAAATTCTCAGAACTCTGAAGAGTTAAAATTGTTCAAAGCACCTTTGATTGATCTTTCTGTGCTTTCAGCATTTCATTTGTTTCCAAGTTGACTTTACTTGAAAATTTCTGTACATTAAAAAGATTTCCCTAGGGCTCACAGTTTAAAGCTTCTAAGAGGACTAACAGAAAGAATGGCTTTAAGATCTGCACCTCGAGGAACAACATATTTACAATTAAATTCAGCTTTGTTCTGTTGTTTAAACTGCCCCCTCTTTATTACCAGGTACAACACAAACTGCATTTTGCATCAGCATCCATGTTTATGGTCTTACCATGAAAGGCTTGTATGTTGATGAGTAGTCAGAGTCAAAGAGACTGTCAGAAATCACATCCCAGTTTGCTGAATAGATTCTTACTTCTACCCATTTTGCCTGTTTCTGTATCCTACCTGTGCATAAACTTGCATATCGTCTCAATCCCCGTTGCTGCAATACAGCACTAATACTCTGAGACACACAGAAGCTCTGGAGCTGCCCTTCAGTTGTCATAAATTGTTCCAATATAGTTGGAGGTACGTACAGATTAACATTGCTAGCCCTTTGTCTTTCAAAATTGTGAGGAACTGGTAGCTCAAGTTTTTTTTTTCAATGCGTATTGAAAACATCCAGACTGAACGGTGACATACCCAATCTATGTCTGTATGGATTTAAAGCAAATATTTTGATTAAAAACATTAACAATGAAACACCATATAGAGTGGCAGCATCTCTTTATTGCTATTTCTTGACAGGTTATTCACTGCACAATGTTCTATGCAAATCACATAAAACAAATAGAAAAGCCTCTGAAACAAGGCAGTTGGAAGGAGAAATCTGACCAGCAGAAAACCGTTTGAGTCACAGGGTCTTGCAGCCTTACAAACTAGACACAAGGCCAAATTTCTTGCTACTGCAGCTAGCTATACAGTTCTGCTGACTTTTTTATCATTTTGCCCACTTAACACTTTTGTCCCTGTAAATATTTGATTGCATCGAGGCATTTAAACACATTAAAGGGATATTTTCTTCTGCCTTTTAGATCAACACCCAGGGACTTTCATTTGTCCATCTTGTTTACTGGAGATTTACTGGCCCAATTTGTGAGGTCCCATGGCTTCACTGGGTGCTTCACGACGTATGCCTGATGTGCAGGTATCCTATAGTAGTAGAGCAATTGGTTTTCCATTATGAAGTATCTCATGGAATGTAGCATGTGCATGTTTTTCCTATACCACCCATACTAGTTTCACTGATTACTCACTTCCTTAGCTACAAAAACACATGGCAAGTTTCTTCAGGCTCAAACATCTGTACACAAACTATTTGAGTAAAGATATTTCCATGCACTCACAGCTCACTTGCTGTGGTTGACATTTTAAATCTACTTTAAATAAACAAAACTTGATTACAAAAAGTACCAGGCAGACAAATTAAATTACATGTGCCCTTCTTTTACCCAAATGTGTCTCCCATTCCTTCGTACTGTATCCTGTACAGTTGTTTGCTGCACAGTGTAAATGTATGTATTAACAACGCCCTTTTCACCTATACTTCATCCTTCTCTCCTTACAAATTTGATTTCAAGCTGACATTGCCCTTCCCCTGCAGGGACATATCCTCATCATCTCTCTACAGCTTTTAAGAACGGATCTTTGTGTGCAAAAAGAGCCCCTTGCTGCACCATTCAGCTGTTGACATTGTTAAAGCAAGTCGATGGGGTTAATTTTAGAAATAAAACGATGCTAGAAAAGGATCTATTATTTTTTCTGTACCACACACCTCACTTTTACTTAATGAAACATGGAATGTTTAAAATGCAAGTTCGCCTTTACTGTGTTAATGTGCACATATAATATTTTTAATTCCTCTACACGAGCTGTGTGGGGATGATTTATACACCAAAAAGGCCAAAGTTACTCTAAAAGCTTGAATTACTCATTGCATTTGCTAAAGTCATTGCTAGCTTTATGAGATACTACTTGTGAAGATCTGAAGGTACAACTCCGTGAAAAATCAGTATATTTACACCATCCAGGAATCTGTTCAATGATTTAAAGCATGCACCCAACAGACTGTTTTCCTTCCTCTGTATACAGCCTCCTTTTAAAAGGAGGGTGTACAGATGCACAGGCATCAGTGTTACAACCCTTCTCCACAGTGAATATCTTAAATGTACAGTAGTAATAAGGTATTGCAGTAGTTATAATAAGGTATTGCAGTAGTAATAAGGTAAAATGCTAAAGGTTTTAAAGCCAGTAACATGGCTAATATCCTTATAGGCTGGATCCTACATGAATCAGCAAGTTGGAAATTTGTTGTCTTAACTGACACAAATCCTTACCAAAAAATATTTGCAGCTCCAAATGACAAGAAATTGATTTTACGCTACCCTTTCTGGCATCAACAAAAAATAAATTGACACATACTTTACAAAAAGTGAACAGGGAATACACAAAAATATAATCAGTATACATTCATTCAATTATTGTTACTTTTAGGTCTAATGTCAGTATTCCTGACCTGCTATGTAGGACATAATAGACAGTATTATCCAGGCATATGCAATATACAGGTTATAACTTTATTAAATAAAGGAAGAAAATCAGACAATCAATTTCTGTGAAAAAAATACCTTCAGCTAGTCGAGAGGGAACTTGACCCATTTCCCACTGCAGCAGTTACAGGTAGTTACAAGTATCTTTAGTTTCCATTCTTCTGCACCTTTCTTGTATTTCTAAGCATGAAGGACTTCCAAGAAACCAGTGAATACCCAAGTTCAAAAGCTGCCTTTTGAAGGCTTAGAATTTTAGACAAAAAATTCAGAAACTCAAATGAGAATCCTCTTTGTGTGTTAGAAGTAATTAGCTGAAAATACTGTTGTTTTTTTAGAAGTGAGGCTATAATTTCAGCTCTGCTTCAGCAACTCTTCAATGGATTCTGCCTGGCTGAGTACAGCAGTTGCCTTGCTGCCTGTCTGAAACCATCTTCAGCAGAACATTAACATTCAAAAGGTGTATCAAAAAAAAAAAAAAACCACAACCAAAAAATCCCACAGGGAATTGCAATACCTTTGCAAAATTAGACTTATAAGATGCTGGTGCTTCTGTCTTCTTCTCTATTGATTGTTATTATTAATCTGTCTTTTTAATGCCAATTAACACTTTTTTTCATCAGTCTGCATATTGATTACAATCTGTGATTTTCAGCTGAATACCTCAATCCCTTACACTTATGAAATTGTATTGGATTATTCGAATGTGAATGGGGTACTTGCTTAGAAAATAGACTGACCTTGCAACAGGAGAGGATATCATCAGTAATATTTACTGCTTAACTTCTGAACTTTTATCTAGGGATTTTTGCCCTGGGAGTTGTACTTGTTTCTACTTGCTAAGGCTGCTCTTGATATAGTTGCTTTTTATTTNGCTTCTGGTATGGACAATAGATTTGACACTCACAAGGATCCTCTTCCTTTCTCTGCCCCTTGAGGATTTTCCTGTGGAAGCATCCTTTATTTTAAAACATTAACTTTGCCAAAGGCATTGTGGTTGGCAGGGTCACCATTGTGGAGCGTGGGACCATGATTTTGTGCATGGAATAGGACAAATATACTTGCAGAGATGATGTAAAGCTGCCATCCAGACTACCACAATGCAGAGCTGGTCATTCCATGCAAACAACCAGATGCACCCATGCACCCTGGGGGTGGTCTGTCTTAAACCCATGTACAGTGTGGCTTCTTGTACTTTATACGAATACAAAGAGGAAAGCACCTCCTCTTGCTGTCATGTAGAAACCTCCATGCAGGTCTCCCTCAGCACCTTGTTCTTTGCAGGGTCAGCAGGTAACATGGGACATCCAGGGACACTGTGCTTGTGACACACAAATATTCTGTGTGAGTGTGACTATTTTGGTTGTCAGCATGTTGTTTTGCAGAGTAGTTACACAAGTATACACCTCAGTATGAACCGTGAGGCAATCTGCCATTCGAACGTGTTATGCTCACATCAGGTTATAGCTCTGTCTCTGCAGGAAGGCATTTCAGGAATGATTTTTCAGCTCCTCATTCTCATTTGCACACATGGGCATAGGTCAGTCTGACGTTGTGTTCTGCCCCCTCCAAATTCCTCAGAATATATTCCTCTACACAAGATTCAAACAGGGTGTCCTAGCACCTCTTCCTATGCTTCCTTTAGTCCTCTCAGCTATTCTCATTCTGTGACTTTAAAGAGCCAGCTTGTGACTTCCCTTTTTAATTCTCTGGGGATTTTCCACTTTCTGAACCTGAACTCCATGCAGCTAGATTTGATCCACCCCATTGCTACAGCAAGCAACTTCTGGAAGGAGAATTCACAAGGTTTAGTACTCCCTCCTTGTCTGGAAGATACATGACAAGACTTGACAAAAGAGGCTGGATTACATTCCCAGAAGTTTTCTGGCACAGGGATTTCATAACATCAGACAGAAGTTTTATATTTTGCATTTAAGTATACTCTCAAATCACACAAAGTCTTACAGACTCAGTAGCATATTACTGCAGCAACACCACCCTGTGATCCGGACAAGCTGGTGTGCTTTCGGGGGTCTGCCTTTTTGTGGCGAAGAAACTCTTCATCACATATTTCCCTTTAAACAACTCTCATGATGATACAGGTTTTTATCCACTCAGCTCCAAGAAACTGAGCAAGTCTGCAAGAAAAGGAGTGATTCATTTCTTACAGGAAGACAGACCATAAGAGTGGGAACCTATAATCCAGCAATGAGGGAACGCCCATGGAAGGGGAGGTTTGCGGAGATTTGCTCCTATCACTCTCTATGCACTTTATATTAAGTAGCCATTGGATTAAAAAAATAATAATAATCCAAAATAATCCTGGTTAACATACAAAAGCAGGACATTGCTGCTGCACTGTGTGAGGTAGACCCCAGAGGAGGCATATGCAGTGCTTTTGGCAGGATCTGGTCCCAATAACGTAAAAGCAGGAGCCGGGAATTAAGTGGAAAAGCCCTGGGGTGTCACTGACCAAGTTGGTCAGAGAGAGAAGACAGGAGGACAGCCTACTGAGTTCAAGGAGTTATTAGCCAGGGACAGTTTTGGATTTTAGCTTCAGAGTTAGGTTCCTGTAGTTCCCTTAATGCTGCTTTAGGCAGCTAAAGCTTTCAGGTGTGACTTTTGGGTTTAACAGGTGCTGTAGAGTTAGTTCTTGCAATGACTGCACCATATTCTGGCTTCCAGCCCATGCAAACTCCTAGATTCTTACTTGGTTTGAAAATAGTATGCTTCACATATGCCTTTGAATGGAAGTAATGTAAAATTCTGAAAAAAAAAAAAATCAGAAATACATTGGTATTTCAGGTAATTTCCTACAGCACCAGTACTGAGATGAACTTGCATCTCCAGCTATTTAATAGGAAAGTTCCTTTTGTCCTCTTCAAAGTAAGCTTTTCTCAGCCAATATCAATAAAATATTTTCCATAGCCTTGACTGGCTTTTCTGTAAAGTTGTGTTTTAGTCTTAACAACTTTTTGAAAATGGAGACTTGAAGAGAATTAAATTTATATTTAATATTTAGCTGTGCTTCAGTTCCAAAATCTACATCCATTTCAAAAAGTGTAAATAAAGGCAGCCCTTCAGGAGACAACCAAATTTTGATTAAAAGCCATAAATGCAGTCCTGAGACATTCACTGCGACTCACAAGACACTCCTGCCAACTTTTTAGTGTGCATCTATTTTTGCCTGCTGACAGATTTGTCACTTGCTTTTGGGAGGTGGAGGTGGGTGTCCTGAAGTGCTGCTTCCCACCCCTTGTACAAGCAGCAGTGTGCCACATACTCAGTGGTAGCATACCCACTTGCAGTACCTCCACCACTGTACTTACATGGAGGGGAAAGGACCGTGCAACTTGCTTTTTTCCTGCAGAGTTTGCTCTTTCACTGAGGTCCCCTAGGCCTCACAACCAATGCCAAGACCCGACTTTCTGTGTCAGAGATAAAGAAAGGGAGAAAGATTTTGGCTAACTCGGCAGCATTCACAGCCCAGCACAGCCCTCCTCTTCTCCCCCAGGAAAGGGGGGTAGGCCAGGTGCGTTTGGCCTGCAGATCATCAGTTAAGTTGCTTAACGCACTGAATCCTTTTAATCTTCTTCCCCCCACCCCTCCACCCCAACCCTGCAGATGGCTTTAATTGCCACTAACATCTGGAAGCATCCTTCCCTGTCACATGCATTTGGCTGGAAGTACTAGAACACTGGCAGGTGCCCAGAACATCCTGACCGCAGGCACAGAGTCAGGTCAGGCTTCTCTCAGAGAACATGGAGGTTCCCATCCCTGCTTGTCCTCCCAGGCCCTGCAGCACTACCACTGGTGCTCCCTCACCTCCACAAGAGACATTTTGCAAAATAAGCCCGCTTGCTATATTCATGCCCCCTGTGAGTCAACTGCACTATCTTTTCAGGGTAGCTCCGTTGATTCTCTTGCTTTGTGGATGTATGGGGAAGATTTCTTTATCAGGCATGTGAGGGTGCGTGAGTATCCTCTTTAACATAGGTAATTCAAAATGCCAATGCAGTTTAGACATTTTCTGAGGGTAGCAGACAAGAAATGTGACTCCTAACTTCTCATTAGTAAAACTGTCTGGAGCACACATAGCTCCCTTATGGTAACCTCAGAAGTCGACCTTGAAATGGCACAATTTTTTTCCCAGCCCTGTCTCTTTAGCACACTTCTAGGCTGGAATTTCCTCTCTGTGATCCAAATATTAGACACCTTTTTCCACAGCAATTGGTTGAGCTCCCCCTTATATGTTCGGTTTGGTACATCAAAACTATTTTTGTGGGACTAAGGAAAACTGGAAACAATAAAAACTTGGAGCATTTCTAACGGGTGCCTCAGCCTGGGCAGCAAGTATCTACAAGTGCCTGGGCAAAGTGAGAAGGATAAAATGTTGGGGAGGGTAAAATATTCAGATGTCTGAAGGAAAAGTCATATTATAACTGAGATTTGCCTTGGAGACTGTGTAGCTTCCCTGCTTTCCTCTCCTAACATAAGTAGTTATCCCATGATTGCATCTACTGCTGCAACCGTTAGCACCAGCCAGCCTACAAAGCAGTGAGCCTGGAATCCGGGCTTGGCCAGAAGAAGTCGGGAGAGATTTTGGTTTGTGTTCAGTGTAAATATCATCCATATTCTGATGGTCAACGCTGACATATGTTTATATGATCCTAATCTACAGAGAGTTCTAAAATCTGGCAAAGAGTAAGGTGAAAACAGCAAACGTTGGGGCAGGGAGGGGTGTTTTATCTGGAGAAGAGAGAGGAAAAAGGGAACAAGGAAAAGTTGCGGGGTGACAGCACCTTCTCTGGAGTTATCTAAAGCATCAGTATGATATAAGTATCTTTAATTTAAGCTCTCACATTCCTATTTGTGTGTTTTACTTTTATGCAACTGTGCCTTATTATGGCATTTCAGACTCCTCCTCAGTGTTTCCATTAATTTTTTGTCACAAAGGCTGATAAACCCCGTCCTGCTTCAAACCACTTGGAAGTGCAAATTGAGACACTCACCTCTAACTGACATTGAAGGCTGGCAGGAATGGGGAATGGGGATCAGCCACTGCAGGATGTAGTGTGATATGCCATCATCTTAAACCAGAGGTGCCATTCAATGCAATAACTCACTGTTCCCTAGTACCTCAGAAGCTGTGTTGGAAAATTATGTTGCCCTAATATTGATTTTATTTTTCCTTCATTTGTATTCTTTAGTGTGCAATACCAAAAAGGAGCAAAATGCCTAACATCATTTACATAATTCATTATAAGAGACAAGATTTCAAAGTTAACGTGCTTTCTTTGCATTTCTCTCTGCTTCCCAATTTTGTGTTAATGCAGCTAGATGTGACACCTAACACAAAATGACAGCACTTCTGCTGCCAAACCATAAAGGTTTGTAAAAATTTCTACTTGTTTTCCTATAGCTGATTTATGCAGGCAGCTGTGTAAAATTCAGATGGTGTCTGCACATAAGAGAGTACTAGATACCTTGTGACTGGCAGCTCCACAAAACCACCATTTTAAAGTTACATTGTGCATAGACATAGCAGAATAACAGTGTACAGATAGTTCTATCTTTAATTCATAAGCTTATTGGTCATTAAACAAGCAGCGTGCAATTTTACTACAGTAATGCTGAAGACTAAGAGATTGAAGTAGGATAGCTTCCAGAAGAAAACACTGCATTATATAGAAATTGTGATTTGGTGTAATGCAGGTCAGTAATGTCAGTTAAGGCACATTTTATGCCTAAGTCCCATTAAAAAAAAAGGCATAGAGTAATATCACTGAAGAGATTTTACTTTTAAGAAACCATAGAATCATAGAATCGGTGAGGTTGGAAGGGACCTTTAAGATCATCAAGTCCAACCATTAACCTACCCTGACAAAAACCACTTCTAAACCATGTCCCTAAGTACCTCATCTACCCTCTTCTTGAACACCTCCAGGGATGGTGAATCCACCACCTCCCTGGGCAGCCTATTCCAATGTTTAATAACCCTTTCAGTGAAAAAATGTTTCCTGATATCCAATCTAAACCTCCCCTGACATAACTTGAACCCGTTTCCTCTTGTCCTATCACTTGTCACCAGGGAGAAGAGGTCAGCCCCCATCTCTCTACAACCTCCTTTCAGGTAGTTGTAGAGGGTGATGAGGTCTCCCNTCATCTGTCATCATAAATGCTACCCAACATTCCTGTTCCCACATTAGGTAGCTTGCCTTAAAACTCATCTCAGAATGACATAAAGAGCTTTGGAGTAATGAGTATGAAGAGACGTATGAGAGCTTAATGAGCAGGATGCTGGCTTTCTCGCTGTTTGATTTTGTCCTGATTTTCAGTAACTTTGCAGAACTGAGAGCTGCTGCTGAGAAGTGAGACAGGATTGTCTCAGCAGAGAGGTTGAGTGTACCAGTGATACAACTGCTGACCTTTAGAGAAATTTGGGATGATGAGTAGGTTTTTCCCTTTCAAGAATCCTGCTTCCTTTACAAAAGCTGCCCCTTTTCACAATGTTGTCATCCTTTGAGAGTGTGTCATGAAAGAAAGAGGTAGATCCCTTAAATAAACCCATACAGTTAAAATTCTATAGAATGTGCTGCGGAATTCACGATAAGGAAGCTGGTAATGCCCAAATGATTCTTATGCACTGTTTTGGTTAAATTAGGGCCTTAAATGAATGAAAGTCAGTCTGTTGGCTAACCCAGAAATGCCAAAGGTGGCAGCGCTTTTCCAGTAAAAAACACAGAAGTTCCAAAATGAATGTTTTACACACCCAGCAGTGCAGCAGGTCACACCAACACAGCCAAAATGGAACTTTTTTCACCCACAGCTAAATGCTGTCATTGATCTAATATTATACACAAATGTTATGTATTTGCTTCAGAAAACAACAAAATATAGTAACAGGTAATTTTAGTAAATTTTCGTAAAAGCAGTTTATTAGTGTAAGACAATACTACTAGCACAAAGGCTGCAAACAATACGTTTCAAATGTGAGCATAATGCTTTAATGTGACAAAAGAGTAGTTATGCAATTGTCTTTTCCAAATAGCATAATAACTAGCATATTGTAATGCTATGTCTTACTGTCCTGTCTTGTGGAATTTATAATCCTCTGAAAATAAAATTAGTCTCCTTAATTAAAGCTAAAAGCATGTGAGCTCACATAAAGTGATACACACAGACAGACAATAGAGCTATTTAACACAAGATTTAATTTAAATTCAAGATATGTTCACTGGGGCAACTGATTTAATTCTATTTTAAAAGGTAGCAACAAATGTAGTAGGTTTCCTTTGAAAGGCTCTTAACACATTAATTAAAATTAATATGAAGGATTCTGTACAAAAGGTAGCATGCTCTTGAACTGTGCCAAGCAATGGAAAAGTAACCCAGGTTCTCAAAGGTACATTGAAAAAGATATTTCAAAAGCATGAAAGCTTCCCTTTGTAGCTTCCCCATGTACTAATGAATTTCTTCATGTCAACACATGTGTGATTTTGTAACAGAAATACACCTAAAAATTTAAAACCTTTAATTTGAATCACATTGTAACTGCTAATACATCAGTGAAAAAAATCTGCATTCCTATTTTGAAAGGCAATTGGTTACATAGCCTCCACTTTGTTTAGGCTGATGTTTAAAAAATCAGTGATGAACTCAAATGATACTATTCTTTCAGTCTTTTTCATTTGCTTTGAAGCAGTAACAAAAAATTACCAAAATCACAAACAGAATCCAAGTTATTGTGGACTGCTTTTGGCCAGGCAACAGTGAAATGAAGTTAGCCCTTTTCCTTTCCACTCCCTCCTACAGTCTCATCCAGGTTGCCTCTGTCACTTGGTACTTTCTTCCACTGCAGACACCAGGCACAAGGAATGGATGACCTTTTCTCCTGGGAAAATCTGTAGCCAGACATTTATCTCCCTACTTCTTGCCTTGAGAGACTTTCCACACTGCAGCAAAGTCAGTCTGCGAAATGCTGCCAAAAAGGGGCAAACTCGCCCCCACTCCACCTTCCAGCCACGAAGGTTGCCACCACTCCTTTTGCATCAGACACACACAGCTGTTGTGCAACTACAGCACAAAGCAGGTATGGAAAATCCATCTGGGGAATAAAAACCAAAACAAAACTAAGTTATAATCAGATCAGCTGGCACCTCAAGAGAGATGGGCACAGAGGGGGAAACCTAGAGACAGAGGAGCAGGGCTGCCTCTTTCAGCAGCAGCTTATTACTAGATGGGCTTAGCCACAGCTTGAAACTGCATCCTAAGCCTTCCTGCAAAGCTGGGGAGGAAAATGACTGTGCAGTCACCTCTCCTCAGAGACGGACAAAGAAAGAGATTAAAACAGATAGGAGGGTCCCTGGGTGTGCCACAGCTGTGGCTGCCTTGAGGAGCAGATACCTAGTAGGACTGCCATAGGTCAAGGTTGAAAGGGAGCTGGTTACAGATGGACCAGGGTGATTCCAGCAGTTTGTAGATAGGCTGCTTTTATGGAAAGAGGTGAAAAGGAGCTGTAGGAGGAGATAAGGAGAAGCTGTACGAAAGAAAGCTGAAGAAAGAGAAGGTTTGAAGGTCAGCTAATTGCAAAATGATGGTTTCAGTTAAGTGCACATGCAAGCAAAAGAAGAGTCTTAGAACTGAAAGGAAGGGCTGCGAGTCTTTTGAGTATAAAAATTATGGGGAAGAAGACACAAGAAAACACCAGGTAACAGGACGTGTGCATACATGCAAACACAAACATGTATTGAGGTATTCAGACTGTGATCATGCCACAAATTGAAGACATTTCTGTTAAAGGAGCAGAATTACTACAGCAAACTGCGAGACTCCCAGATATCCATACGCGTACTTCTCTGCACTATTTATTTATGCTTTCCCTGTCATCACCATCATTCACATTGCCAAATCTGAAGTGCCCTGTCCTGTCCTGGTGGAGCTGTCTGCACATCTGCTATCATGCAGGAGAATAAGAGGATGGAAGCTCACCTTTTCCTAGAGGCCCCATTTTTCTTGTATTCTAGCTGCAAGGCCACAAGTACAAAACTGGGGGCAAAACTCCAGTGATGGAGTTTTGGGAGGTGGCTTCTCCATCACAGTCCTGCAGAGTGAAATATTGGATCTTGGTGTTTTTAAATTTAATATGGTATGTTAAATCTAAAGCCCGTGAAGATTACTTTATCCATTTAAAGAAAAAGAAAAGGAATATAGAATCATAGAATCATAGAATCAGCAAGGTTGGAAGGGACCTTTAAAATCATCAAGTCCAACCATTAACCTACCCTGACAAAAACCACTTCTAAACCATGTCCCTAAGCACCTCATCCACCCTTTTCTTGAACACCTCCAGGGNTATACAAAGGTCTTCCTCGTGTTCTCTATATCCTTCTTAAATTACTTTAATAAGAAATGGAAACCATTTCATTTTGAAATAAGAAATAAATTTTTTACAGTGAGAACAACCAATCACTGGAACAACCTCCCTAGCGATGTGGTGGAGTACCCATCACTGGAGGTTTTCATTGATGCTCCCTTTCCCAGAAAGGTTTAGACCACATGAGCTTTTAAGGTCCCTTCCAACCTGAGCTATTCTGTGACTCTATGATTCATTTGATACGTCTCATATGTCAAAGATTAAAAACAAAGTAAAAAAGAGGGTGACAACAAGCCTTGTTCTGGGAGATCTCATTACACAGCATAAAGCTGCAAAAATGCCCACAATATTTTTAAAATCTTTTCAATAATCTTAAATTACAGAGAATTACAGAATGGTGGGGTTGGAAGGGCCCTCTGGAGATCATCTCATCCAACCCCCTGCCAGAGCAGGGTCACCTAGAGCAGGTTGCACAGGAACGCATCCAGGTGGGTTTGGAATGTCTGCAGAGAGGGAGACTCCACCACCTCCCTGGGCAGCCTGTGCATCGCTGCATGCTACAGCATTGTGAAAGCCAGCTTCCGGCCTCTTAACCTTCAGCCTTGTGAAAGGCAGACTGCAGTCTCATTAAAGGCAGGCACAGGAAAGGTACTGGGGTGATTTCTAACTGCAGCTTGCAGCAATGAACACTGAAAACGCTACAAAAACAGTGCTTCATTGCCTCCATGTGCACAGCCTTCATGAGCACAAGCATTTATCAATAAAGCTTTCTAATGACATTAGACCTTTGTAGCCCTTAAGCCTTTCCAGGGGATAAAACTACATTTAACGTGAATTGCATTTAAAGCTAAGATATAAAATAATATTGAAATGATTGTGAAGCTTATGAAAGAAGCTGGCTTAACGGAACTGCAGACTGAGCTTCTCAGGCTTCTGCAACCGTGTTAACAGTATCTTTTCCCTGATGCCTATCAAGGTAACCTTACTCTGGGTTGGTGGGACATCTGATGGGGATTAAAGAAGTTAATATTGATTCATTAACTCCAATTCACTCCTGTCTTTCCAGCAAACAGCAAGAGATATTATGCAAAATCCTCATGTGACTTCAAACAGAGACCTCTTTTTTATTTAAAACAAAATGCTAATTGGGCTACATACTGTGTAGCTAATAGCAAGAATCTCTCAGAAGCCAATATTGTTGTTAATGCTAGTCAGCCAGTCTGACAAAGTCAGTCAACATAAATTATCTGAAATACTTCCTTTTGAAGGGGTGAGTGGAACCCATTCACAATTTAGCTGTGCCTGGTCACATACCATAGCCTCTTCTCCCAGACACACAGCACATTACGAGGCAGCACCTCTCCTCTCCTCTCCTCTGAGCCATCTACTTGCTTGGCGGTCATCCCTACAAGGGTTTTGCAATTACTCATTCCAAATGGCAAACCTATTAATCTCACTTTCCATTTTCTCCTTATGCCCAGTCATTCTGAAAATCTGCATGCGTAGACCTCCTTGCCTCACCCTGCTGTCCCACCTCCCCTGCTGCCCCCAAAGCGCTGCCTGACACAGCTCCCGTCAGAAGGCATTAACCAAGCTGCCGTCCTCCGCAGGATTTTACTACTCACAATTGCACCGACTTCTAGTCAACAGAGACACCTTGGCATCCCCTTGACCTATACATCTAGCAGAGAACCTCTGCAAAAAAGCCACACTTGAGTAATTTACTTCAAGTTACCCAGGCTCAATAGAGAGCAGCCATCCTGTAAAACAATTGCTCTGCTCTTTGCTCGTCAGTGCTGCAAGCAAATTTGTGAGGCAATGAGGCAATGTGCCTTCGCAGCACTGACACTGCAGGTCACCTTGCAGTGGTACATGAGCTTTCTCAGGGAAAGCTCTGATGGAGCTAGTATAGCTTCTGCACAGGCTGCACTTCGCCTAAACTAAACTCCTTGCTTTTTAGCAAGACAATGGCTTTACACCACGAAACACATGCTTTGCCATGGCTGCAATAACAGTAGATACTAAGAGCAGCTGCAAAGTCATCTGTTTCTCTTGTTTATCCTGCTATGTTGCCTGCCTAAGTGTCCTTTATTTCAGTGAATTCTAACTGCTCACATAAATATTTTCTCTTGGCCTTAAATTTAGTATCTTTAAGTTCCACCCAATTCTTCATCACAATTGAGAGGGCATATTATTACAGCCTCTTTGATTGTTTTTCAGTTCCAGTTCAGAAAAACCTGCTGTGCAGGTTTCTTGTTAGAGTTGAACTGTTTCATTTTTCTGCACATGATCTTAGCAAAATGTTACAGAGAGAAGGCCTCTGCAGTAAGAAGGGAAGGAGACTCTGTTTTCACAGATATTTATAATAAGGAACTCTAAAATTGTGTGATAAAATACACCAAATGTCTCTGAATTTGCTTTTATTTCAGGACAATTTGGTTTCCTGTGGAGAATTTTTGATCCTGCATATACCGCATTTTCCAGTGAAATGCATTTGTCTGAAAATTCTCAAAACAGCTTTCATATTTTTTCACTAAAAATACCAAAATGAGGTCTTCATTAAAACATAAGAATAGGGATGCAAATCTCATTGTCCCATTCACAGCCTATTCTTTTAATTACAAGCACAACTTGAAACTGATGTCGTTCCAGTCCCATTATTTGAAGCCAACATGAGATTTTCCTAAGGCAGAACCAATTACACCAAAATTATTCTGGCAGATGTTTGTCTAACATTCAACAAAGAATGCTTCTTCTCCTCCTCATCCTCCTCCTTCTTCAGTTTGTGAGCCAGTTGTGTACATTTGGATCCCACTTGCCTGCTAATTTCTGCATTTTGATGGCTACAATCTTCATTTTTCTCCAAGTGGAAGCTGAAGTTCTCACATGTTCACATGCCAGTAGGAACCAGGCTCTAAATAAAACATCAAATAACCATAATTAAATTGCAGGAGTTGGCAGCATTGTCTTAGCTTGCTGAGAAAGAAAAGCAGGCAGTTTTTGAGTAGCTGGAGGCTCTCAAGTGGTGTTCTGACTCACACAGAGGGAAACCACACAACCTTATTATGAGAGCTTCTCTTTGCACCTTAATCTAATTTGGCAGTTGTCGGGCTCAGCTGGTTTTCAGAAGAGCAGCATCATAAATCACTGTCATTGCTGTCCTTACCCAGACACCTTATTGTAAAAATGCTTCTGCAGATTAAGTTTGTTTGGGAGTGCTTTGAACTCCACATCAGATGTCCCTTATAGTTTAATGCTGAAACAAGAGCTGTGCACTGCTTATCATGAACCCCTGAATCTGTGAATGACTGACTTCAAGGTGCAGTTGTAATGCTGTGATGAAAAAGGCAGTGTTTCTTCTCCTAAGATATCCACTAGACATCTGTGGATAGGTTCTCTCTTTTCCCAGTGTTCTTATGACCAAAAGTAACAATATAAAAGAAAATAACTTTTAATCTCATCCAATATGATTTTGAAAGTGTGCTTCCAGAAGAGTACTATCTTTAAAGAAAATGTCACAGTTTCTTGGGAGTCAGGGACAAAAAGCCCAGCTAAGGCAGCAGAAGACAAAGAGGTTAACTGGATGCAGATCCTGCAGGACATATGTCAGTCTTCAAACATAATCACAAATATAGTTGGAGACAATAGTAAACTAGATAGGAGCTTGAAGATGTGACAGAGAAAATATGAAACTTAACTATGCAGGCATCCTCTCATCTGCAGACAACTCCTGGTTCAGTATACAGCAATAAACAGAGAAACTAACTTTTGAGAGAAACCTGATCACAAAGTCAAAGAAAAATAAAACAACCAGCAAAGCAGGGAAACAGGTTTGCCGCTCCCCTAAGAAAGGAGCAGCAACTGACAGAAAACTCTGCATCAAGGGAGCAAATCTTGACAAAACAGGGATTTGGGCTCAAGAAGAGAGGAAGCGGGCAGGCAAAGGCGCAAGAGAGACCACAACACAGAATGGCCTTCAGACAAATGACATTGCTAAACCTTTGGTGTTAGGGAAGAATGTGTCAAGTCTAAGTTTATTGTAGGGGATGGAAAAAGAAGAGAAGATTCAGGTTTTCTCCAAGGGAAGTCATTCTCTCTTTGGAGTAGTCATTCTCTCCTTCTCTCCAAAAGTAGGACAACAGAATGAAGTCAATAGGTTGCTCTGTGCTGGGATTCTTGAGAGACAGTTGGTGGTAAGTTTTATTGTCTCCAAGGATGGACCATACCTGAGTCCTTGAGTCACTTAAACTAAGCTGATAGATCTGGAAAAAGAGCTGAGAAACAATCTACAGTTATTTTCTGTTTTCAGTTTATGCCCTTTTGCTGGCATAATGTTTGGTAAGAATAAAACTGGACATTAGCTCTGTCAATAACTGAGCATGCTACTACTAGCAACATTTCCTCTCCAGTCCATACGTGAGAGACAGTAAGAACACAAAAATAGGAAATACACTTATAAAATAAAACATTAAAAAAATCAGAGAGGCACACAAAGATATTTGTGAAGATGTCATGTAAGAAGTGAGAAAACTTTAGGACACAAGCAAGTAAAATGGGATTTAATTTTAGCATAGAGACCCCTGGCATGCATATAGAGACAAATAAAAAAGTTCTGCTTGAAGCTGAGAATTGACTAACAGTGAAAGAAAAGACCCGGAAGTACGTATCTGATCACAGGATGAGTAGAAGTACTCCAGATAATGACTTAAAGCACTTAAATTAGGTTCTTCATGTCCCTTTATATGGCTATCCATCTCTAGAGGCCACAGATGTGCCTCTGAGTCTCATGAACCATTGTTGTGTACAGGTGAGCCCAGCATCAAAAGATAGCTCAGATGTTTACATGAATAATAAAATTAACCAATTAAATCCTTACTGATATTTGTGGAGAAAAATATTAAACAAGCAATCAGAAAAAGCTGCACAATAAGTCTTGTCAGTTGCTACACTGATTTTTCATTATTTGCTGCTTCCTCGGAAAGTCCATGCAGCTCTGGAAAAACACAATACTGGAGGAAAGCATGATTCTCATTTAATATAGAAGTGTAAGCAGAACATTTGCATTCTTTAGGTCCCACAGTCTTTCTTAGGTGCTTAATAAACTAATTAGTCTGATTTTTCCAGTTTTACCTACCAAATTGGTTGAAATTCAGATTGTCCTAATTTTATTATATTAAAAGTAAGATAACATAAAATTTAAGATGAGATGCAGATTAGATCATTCTAATTTTATACTCATTATTGCAATCAATGAATAAGAGATCAAAAATTCTGCAATGTGAAGATGCTAAATATAGATATTTTGGGGTTGCATATTGGTTCCTTTTGTTTTAAAATTCTGTTAAAACTATTTCATCTTCATATGTCCCTATTTCAAAGTATTGGAATACAATTACTATGTTATTTAGTGCTTTTTATGTGTACTTATATGAGCCATGATACTCAATTTCTAATGGCAACTGTGAAGAAGTATCCAAAAGGGAGTAGAGTGACTTCTTTGTAAAATTATTTCTGCACTGAAAAAAAGTATGCAAGACAGGGCTTATACAGGTTTGTTAGTATAGCTATATGATCAGCAGTCGGGTGAATCACTCAACTCATGGCACAAAATGCTATCAGAATAGAAAATTTAGATCAAAATTCATCTGTCTTTATTTATTTTGCTTACTTTTATTTTGGAAGATTGCTGGGAAGTGTGTTTTTCTCCCAGAACTTCCCTCTGTGGAGAGTTTCAGGCTATTTGGCTTTCATACTTATTCAAGACAACATGAAATTCTGACACCTGAAGAAACGCAATGGGGTAGGATGTGACTCCCATCCTCCCTGCAGCTCCCCTTTTTCTGCATGCCACTAAGGACACACAAATAGATTTTTTAAAAAATAAATAAATAAAGTCCCCAATCCGGCATGTAATTAAGGGGTGTGTGTTGGGCATGGGCTCTCCCTCTGGAGAGATCGGTTCTCAAGTGCATGATCACTGGCACATTTCCTGTAAGGATGATGATAGGAATACTGTTTCCTCACAACCACTCTAGGATCAAGCAGCCTTTCAGCATTTGTCTGGAATGGACAAGAGCCGTGTGTTTCCTTGCCGGCTGTGCTTGGATCCAGGTGTTTCCTCTTGTTCAATGACTGTATTGTGACTGTTTGTTAACCATAACTTATATTTCCACAACTGTGACAGGATGGGAGTAAATGCCACAGATAGCACCTGAAACACTAATTTTTGTGTTGTTTCCCAAGAGTCCCGGTCTGCACTGAAGGAAGTGGAAGCTTTGTATCGAAGTGTACATTCCTGAGCAGCAACAGACACGGGGTTAATAGGAGCAGAAAATAACCTGACATTTACTTTTGGATTAATAAAGAAATAATAANAAAGAAACAGCTACAGGAAAACATTCCCTCACAGAAGGAAGGGTAAGACATTAGTAGATTTCCTGCAGATGGGAAGCTATATCACCTTGGGGGAATGATCTTTATGATTTTGTAATCAGAATTTTTTGGGTTGTTTACCTACAAAGCAAAACTGACTAAATAGCCAATTTTACTTGTAAAACCTCCATGACCAGATTATACTTATCTCCCTAAATACTTTCAGTATTTTCATGTCTCGTTTTACCAAAACTTGCTCTCTGAGCATTTCTAAACAATTTAAGAGAAACATTCTATAGGATTTTACTACATTCCCTTCAAACTGCAAGTGCACTTTTTACAGGTACTTGGCCTTGGTTCCTAGCTACAGGAGGGGGCTGAGGTACCCGAAGTCTCTTCAAGGTATTGTTTCAGGGGCAACACTTCCAGTGGGACACAATTTTTGAAGCATAACAAACTCTTAGACAGAAGCTACTGCACTGCTAACATTAAAAGAAGTTACATGTACTTTTTCTTTACTGTCACTGAGCTCTTCTGTTCAGATTCGTGACTGACCAGGAGATCTCAGATTTTTTAAGCATGGTTAGAGTTTATTTGTCACGTGGCAGAAAGCTTATCTCCTTACTGCTGGTTAATGGAAGTCATTTATTCCTCACACGGCTAGACCTTGCGGTGCCCTGACATCCAGTGTCATCATGTGGAGACATGAACTGTCACCGCCTGCATGCCCGAGAGCATTGAGAAGCATTTGCCCAAAGGCCCAGTGCTTTGGCTCTGTAGGCGCAGAGATTTTTAGGAGAGATGTTTGTGTATGACAGATCTCCCAGATGTATCTTTATTACTATCCAAGACCTAGGGACAAAGTAGTACATTGACTTAAAAACTTGTGTTTGCAATAGTAAAACCAATTTTGGGGAAAAAAAAATAAATAAAAAGTCCACATTAGTAAAATGCTTGTCAATGGAGATCTTCCTTGGCTATTAAGATCATCCTTAACACTAGAGATCTGTCCAGGTATCCACCTCTTTCCCCTAGGTTAAATTACAACAATCCTTTCATAAATGAAGATAGAGTCTCTTTTGCTGAAATAGTCTAAAATAGTGTGAAAACATCATCCTCTGGAGTCTATTGGGTACTACACTTTTCAGTGACTTTTCTCAAGTACAAGGCTACAGATTGCTTTCTCATGAAGAAAAATAAATCAGTTTTATCTTTCATTCATATATAAATGTACACATATATATACACACACATACTTAAACACACACACACACAAAATGTTTAACCTTCAGACGGAATTTGGGGGAAATGCTGGTCTTCTTGTGGTCACCAGCCATTTTGACTTTCCTGAGCCAGGATTTCAGCCTGTGTGAGCTCCAGGGTGAATGGTGGCCTAGAAACATATCCACGTGAAGAAGTAGAAATAAAAGAGTAAAATAGTTTGTGCTCATTTCCAAATTGTCAGAAGTTGTAAGTTTTGAATGGTCATGTGAAGGGCTAGAAAATACAGGTGACAGTTGGGTGTCCTATTAGCAAATGTCAGATACTGCTATGGAATGAGTCTTTTTGGCCCATGTGTTTCCTGGCAGACAATACACACATTTGGCTTTTGCACAGTAAGTATTCTAAGGAGGTCAAAATGACCTTGACACAAGCAAGATACCAGCATNTAAAGCATTATTCCAGTACTTTCTCCAGAAGCCTGAAACAATGGGCTAAATACTCACTTGTAGATTAGTTATGCTTCCTTGATTTTATATGCATTTAAACTACTTAAGGACCTATGTGGTTGTTTTAATTAATTAGTTTTAATTTATTTAAGTAAGTTTAAGTTAAGTAAGTAAGCTAGTTTTAATTAATTTCTTTAATTTAAAAACATCTATCTACTACTGTTGATCCAGTGTGTTTAGATTCATTTGTAACTACATGGTAAACTCCCCTCC
>VXBO01004671.1:54325-70585 GCA_013400135.1 Rhinoptilus africanus
TTTTAGGAGAGATGTTTGTGTATGACAGATCTCCCAGATGTATCTTTATTACTATCCAAGACCTAGGGACAAAGTAGTACATTGACTTAAAAACTTGTGTTTGCAATAGTAAAACCAATTTTGGGGAAAAAAAAATAAATAAAAAGTCCACATTAGTAAAATGCTTGTCAATGGAGATCTTCCTTGGCTATTAAGATCATCCTTAACACTAGAGATCTGTCCAGGTATCCACCTCTTTCCCCTAGGTTAAATTACAACAATCCTTTCATAAATGAAGATAGAGTCTCTTTTGCTGAAATAGTCTAAAATAGTGTGAAAACATCATCCTCTGGAGTCTATTGGGTACTACACTTTTCAGTGACTTTTCTCAAGTACAAGGCTACAGATTGCTTTCTCATGAAGAAAAATAAATCAGTTTTATCTTTCATTCATATATAAATGTACACATATATATACACACACATACTTAAACACACACACACACAAAATGTTTAACCTTCAGACGGAATTTGGGGGAAATGCTGGTCTTCTTGTGGTCACCAGCCATTTTGACTTTCCTGAGCCAGGATTTCAGCCTGTGTGAGCTCCAGGGTGAATGGTGGCCTAGAAACATATCCACGTGAAGAAGTAGAAATAAAAGAGTAAAATAGTTTGTGCTCATTTCCAAATTGTCAGAAGTTGTAAGTTTTGAATGGTCATGTGAAGGGCTAGAAAATACAGGTGACAGTTGGGTGTCCTATTAGCAAATGTCAGATACTGCTATGGAATGAGTCTTTTTGGCCCATGTGTTTCCTGGCAGACAATACACACATTTGGCTTTTGCACAGTAAGTATTCTAAGGAGGTCAAAATGACCTTGACACAAGCAAGATACCAGCATTTCTTTAAAGTAAATGCACGATGGGTTTTCTTGTCAGAATGCACTACTGAGAATAGCAACAGCTATTGAAGCTGACAGCCTGTGGTCTGTCTCATTACTATGGCTCAAACATTCAATTTGAGGATAAAAACAAAAGAAAATGTGTGGTTATGTTTCATCAAGTGCCAAATGCCCAGAAAGTAACCACAGTTTGCCATGTGACTTTGACAAGAGTTCCTTTATTTAACTAGATAATTAATTAGGGTCAAGTCTGTATGTTGGAAAAAATGAAATTTGAAATTCCTGCTGCAATGCTTTCTGGTACCCCAAAAGCATATGGCCGCTATGCAAAATATGCACAGAAAGAAGCAGAAAAGAAGTAATTCTACACTTGTCTTACTATACCCCTCCTCAGATATGAAAACATTAACAGCATCTCTCGTGTCAGAAGTAATCACATAAATAGGTTATCATCCCATTTAGCAGTGCTTTCATTAAACCAGAGTGACACTTTAAGGGCTAGATTTTTTTTGCTGTGCAAAAAACCTGTTTGTATGTCTGTGCTAGTCTGGTTTAACAGAAGAAAAGTACAGCTAAGCCAGGTCTCCTTCCCATCTGCAGAAACTTTCTTTCTCTTGGAGTCCAACACGCCATGAAAGGTTGTGTGTTACAGGTCAGAACTGCGCTTGCGATACAATCCCTTCTGCACAGATGTCATGGTAAGACATGAAAGAAGGTAAAAAAAAGGCCAAGCATTCAAATGAGAAGGTTGATTTGCCCTCTTTATACATACATATTTTATATCCTATAAACAATTTAATAATTATTATGCATATATATGATGGTATACGAATATATGGTTGTGTGTGTATATATATGATCAAATAGAAACAACCAGACTTCTTGATGTGAATATAACTTCTGCTCTGTTTTGCCCAAGCTTCTATAGGCTGGGCAACTATAGCTTCTTCATTTGGTGGGCCAGTTCAAACCAGGCCAGTGACGACGAGGTACCAGGGTTGTGTCAGTGGTGAACAGATTAGGAGGATTCTTTGTTAAAGAAGCATCAGCAAACTGGTCTTTAAGCAACATTTGTACTAGTAAATAAGCAGAATTGAGAAAGAGGCTCAAGCACACCCCTGCGGGGAGTTTAACCCCTAGCACACTCTTAGGCATCACTGGCTTATGCTGTACTGTGCTCTGCCTCATGATGCCTGGTGCAGTTCAAGTCTAGCACACAAGGGACAGAACAAAGAGGTGGTTTGGATGTGACTGCTCTGTGGCTGGAAAAAGCCTTGAAATGTTATTTTAGGGCTGAGCTTGAAAATTGAGCAGGTTTGTGCAGTAGGAAGGGACATCTGCAATGCCCCCCTCAGGCTATATGGTCCTATGCTGCAACTTCTCCATTAGTCTCCTTTTTATCCCATTTATACTTTTGGGTTTACCAAGATTTAGTTCACAAGAGTATTTTTTTTGGCTCTGCAGCTGATATGTACTGCCGTATGTATAGTTGTTAGATCTGCGGGCTGCTTAGCCAAGTTGTAACTCAGCTCCATAACAAAACAAAACCACAAATTTGACCCTTTCTCCCACCCTTATTTTTCAAGAATGAGAAAAGAATCATTCAGAAAACACCAAAACCCAGTTTTTCTGCTTCTGCTTATGATAACCGAAATAAAGTATATGGTTTAAAAACCACCTAGATAAAGACCTACATAAATCTGCTCTGGAAATCCTCAGGTTTTATCTTCTTGCTCATTTGACAGGTTTGAAGCAGGGGAGCCAAATAACAGCAGGAAAGGTGGTGAACATAGTAAAAACTTTTCAAAAATGAGATTTTGAAAACAAAGACATGTCAGACTAGAACCTCATACCGTCTCCTGTGGATAGTCTGCTGTGGTGGTTACTGCAAGAACAACACTGCCCTCCTCTGTATGAATTCACAACTCCCTAGCTGCACGTCCTGCTCTTACTCTTATCAAGTGACAATGGTCCCTTGCTTTATATGAAGACCTCGTCAAGTAGATGACAAAAAAAAAAAAAGTAAATAACAAAAATCCCATAGGACCACCCGAAGCTGTAAGCGTCTCTCTATGACTGTTAGATCATCCCTCCTCACTGGTGTTAGATGCTGAAGGCAAAGGGCCAAAAGAGCATGAAGCTTTGACTGAGTGGTTGAGTTGTTCTTCAAAGAGTAAGGGTAGAGTGAAACATTGTCAAAGGCTGGAGGGATGAAGAGGTCTCTAACAGCATCCAGGCAGAGGATGACAGACCTGCCACAGCAGTAGGACTTCCCTAAAATGGAAGAAAGACAATAAAACCAGGTGAAGAGAATTAAAAGAGGAAATGGAGGTGAAGTAAAGGAGCTTCAGTGAATCAGACTAGGTTGAGAAGAAATTAACAGAAAAATAGACTAGGATGGCTGAAGTATTATAAATCAGGAAACGAGTTAAAAGCACAGCTGAACAAATCTGTCAAAAGGACAATGCTTTCATCCCAGTACATGGCATGTGCAACCCAAAAAATTAATACAGAAATACTGCTCTGAGGCTGTCATACCATTAGTGCTAAATGCATTTAAATAGGGAAGGATGTGAACACAAAAATATGCTCCATTGGTACTTGCCATCACCAAAACAATGGCACAGTCAAACTGAAAGGGGTTGCTGTTGCAAGTACAGTGAACTTAGCTCGCTCAGCAAACAGACCCACATCCCATTAGAGGAATGTCAAACATTTGGATTCTTTCAGTTGTAACGTCTCCCAAATATTACATCTTCGCTGCATAAAGTAAGAGATAAAGAATTAAAATCTTTAATGTGTTAGGGTACTCAAACATAATGAGATGACTATAAATAAATACATGGACACATCCTTTTTTTTCTGATACTTTTGCAAGCAACAGTCACATTTGTATAGATACCTAGGTAGAGTGTGCAAAACCATATGGTGTTTGTGATTGCATACAGATGACTTACCTTTTCTGCCTCTGAGCTGCTTTTCTATAGTGCTACTGCACTAGAATACACAATTACATTCTTTACAAAGAAATGTTTCCCCCTCATTATACAAACCTAAGTAAATAAAAAGATACAAACTGAAACTATATTATTGTAACAATTATTCATACCATTCTACTAGAAATGTGCTAGAATTTCCTCTACAAGTAGCAATTTTCTGAGCAGGTTCTTTGAACGGCTTCAAAAATTCAGCAGAAAGATGCCTTTCTTTTAAAAACTAAATTTAAAGGTAAGTAGGCAAATCCACAGTAAGGAGGATGCTATACTGGCAGCGGTAGGATGTTCTGCTCAACTTCATTTTGAAAACATGTGTCAACACTGACTGGAGATATGTGCTCTCACAAAACTGTGTTTATTCAGCTCTTCTCTTTAACGCCAGATGAATTCAGCTAGCACTAACAAGAAGGGTGGTTTTGATCACAGCCAATGAATAGTCAGATTCATTTATGAGACTGCAAACTACTGGGTAGCATATGAACCCTCTTCAGTTCCCGAAACTACGAGACATTTGCAAGCTTAGATTTCTGTATGTTTCATTCAACTTTTTTTATCTGTGAATTCAATCCCAGTTTGTTTTGGGTTTGCCGTAACTCAAAAGTCAAAACAAACTGCAAAGAAAACATTTTTTCCCATTAATTTAATTTTATAGGAGCAATGGTTTGGTATTATCCAGTTCTGCAGATCTCTGAAAAGTATCTTATAACCTGCTGTCTTTATATGAAAACAAATTAAAATCATGAAAACATGGAGCTACCTCATCAACCTACATGAACTGCTATGTATCCACTTATGTTAATAAAACAACACTGATTTAAACTAGCAAAAGACTGAGAGTTTGACTAAAAAGAATCATGTTTCCTTCAACAGAAATGGAAGAGAGGGGTTGGTTTCCACATCAAGAGAACAGAGCACAAATTGTAGGTTATCTAAAAAGCTGCAGTGAGACATAACTAAGATTAGCAAAGCAAATCAAATAGATCATTCAAAATTGTTACAAAAGTCTTTTGTGGGCAAAAAGACAAAACTTTCCCTTTCATACTAGGAGAAACTTTACTACTAGAAATGAACATAAGAGAAGGTAATCTTGTGTTTGCTTCTTTTGTCTAAAACTGTGTTCATTCACATTCATGACTTTATCCAAGTACTGTACAGACTTTCCTAGTACTGCTTCATCTGCGTGAGATAATAGCTA
Organism: Rhinoptilus africanus; assembly: GCA_013400135.1. Lineage (NCBI taxonomy): Eukaryota > Metazoa > Chordata > Aves > Charadriiformes > Glareolidae > Rhinoptilus > Rhinoptilus africanus. The sequence goes on from VXBO01004671.1 coordinate 59,396, forward strand.
GTCTTTATTCTGTTTCAGTGTACCAATCTAATCTGTAAATGCATATGTTCAGCCATTTCCTACCCAGTATCTGACAATCTTCCAAGAATAAGCAAGAAAAGCAAACTTGCTCATGCAGTGGCTTCCAAAGTTATTTTGAATACTTACAGTGACGAGAGAAGATAAAGCAACACATACCATCAAGATTGGCTGGATTTTGCTCTTGCTCTGACCCACACATTTCCACACTCCTTTACTTTACACTCTTAGTCCCCAAAATACAGCTTCAACACCTCAGGCTCATCATTTTACTCTATGCCACCTTAAATTAGGCTCATATTCCTCCTTGCCTCTTCAGCTTTGTGCTATATACTTCACCATTGGCTAGGTCTTCCACAGCTTCCTATGGCAAAAGTACTGTTCCCACCATGGATGGTTTCCTATACAGCTAATGGGAACCAGAAACAAGCTCTGAAATACACCTGAAGTCAGCCATGGCATCTTCAGGCATCAGCTTTTGTTCCTTGCTTGCACTTAAGAACCCAGAAAGCAAGAAGAAATTGGGAGCTTGCTCACAAGTTTCATAGAATAGAATCATCGGATGTGTTGGGTTGGAAGGGACCTCTAAAGGCCATCTAGTCCACGCCCCCTGCAGTGAGCAGGGACATCTTTAACTAGATCGGGTTGCTCAGAGCCTCATCAAGCCTGGCCTGGAATGTCTGCAGGGATGGGGCCTCCACCCCCTCTCTGGGCAACCTGTTCCAGTGTCTCACCACCCTCATTGTAAAGAACTTCTTCCTAATGGCTCATCTAAACCTACCCTGCTCTAGTTTAAAACCACTGCCCCTCGTCCTATCGCTACATGCCCTTGCAAACAGCCCCTCCCCAGCTTTCCCGTAGGCCCCCTTCAGGTACTGGAAGGCCACTGTAAGGGCTCCCCAGAGCCTTCTCTTCTCCAGGCTGAACAACCCCAACTCTCTCAGCCTGTCTTCATAGGAGAGGTGCTCCAGCCCTTTGATCATCTTCGTGGCCATCCTCTGGACCCACTCCAACAGGTCCATGTCCTTNAACCATCCAGCCAGTTCCTTATCCACCAAACAGTCCACCCATCAAATCCGTATCTCACCAACTTAGAGAGCAGGATTTTGTGGGGGACTGTGTCAAAGGCCTTGCAGAAGTCCATATAGATGATATCCGTTGCTCTTCCCTTGTCCACTGATGTGGTCACTCCATTGTAGAAAGCCACTAGGTTGGTCGAGCAGGACTTGCCCCTGGTGAAGCCATGCTGGCTGTCTCGAATCACCTCCCTGTCCTCCATGTACCTTAAGCATATCTTCTAGGAGGATCTGTTCCATGATCTTCCCAGGCATAGAGGTGAGGCTGACAGGGCAGTAGTTCCCAGGGTTCTCCTTTCCACTCTTTTTAAAAACGGGTGTGATGTTTCCATTTTGCCACTTACCAGGGACTTCACCTGACTGCCATGACTTTTCAGATATCACCGTTTACAGCGGTTCAATGTTGCTCACTTAGTAATTTGTCTGTCACTGGTGGTAAGAGAACCTGCACTCATAGATTCATGCAATTTGTAGCAGTTAAAAAACAAAAACAAAACCCAAAACACCTTATCCCTTAGTGATAATTTTAATGTCTCGGACTTATTAAGACCAAATTTTGTATGTCCGGTACTGCTGAGTTACAATGTCCAAGAAAATAAGCTCTGCAGATATAAAATACTGCATCTACATCAGACAGAGAGAGCTTATAATGCTCACATTATAAGCATTGTAAGCATATATGCTTACAGCCTCCTAAGTATTGGGATGTGGGATTTTATAAATACTGTGAAATACACAGATGAAAAGAACCATGTAACTGTGTGATTATTGATTACAGTAGCTTCCATTGCATTAAAAACAAATACTCTCCTGTCCTTTCCTCTTCAGACATAAGTTTGTTGATTTTGTTTTGTTTTTAATACATTTTATCAAAAACCAAATTGCAGTATATGCTTTGCATGTGCATAACTATACTCATTCATCTCACAACAACATCTCAAGTACACTGTTGATTGCAGGATAACTGTTTGTCCTGCCTGGGAAGACTTTCTGAACCTGTTGCTCAGCAAGGTACTGGTTTTTACCTCTTGTTGGATTGCATAGCTATGTCAGGTTTCCACAAAATACAATTTCCTGCACATTTCCAAGAACTCATGGAACAATCACCACTTGTTTGTAACAGTTCTTCCTGCAACTGTAAGAATTAGATCATGAAAATGACCCCTAAGTACTATGCATTCATGTGTGGTCCATTGTAAAAGCAGACAGAACAGCACTCTCTTTGATACTTGAGGAAAAAATAAATTAGGGTGCTTCTCGCTGTGGTTAGATGCTGTTCTTTTCGCAGCCTGTCCCAAGGCTTCTTTAAAAGAAGTTTAAAAGTCTTGATGCATAATTTCTAGTCCCAACTCTTAAAAAAAAAAAAATTATATTCACTCCTGTCACAGAGTATACTTTTATAGGAAGCATGTTTTTGTCATTAATACCAAAAAACCCAGACAGAATTCTATGCAATTTTGTATTAAAGAATGCCAATGCAACTGTGGAAAACTAACTCATCTTCTCTCTCCTGTACTATATAAGGTGCTTCTCTATTTTACAGGGATGTCCATTGCTACATTCACTCACACTTGTAGAATGCAAAGATAGTGGGAAATCTTTCTCAAGACAAACCCCCCCTTTTTTCTCAAAACCTTTTTAAAGCTACATCTACTTAGATTCCAGTATATGAAAAATCACTGCGTTAGCTCAGAAGCAGCAGTTAAGTGGTTTTGGATCTGTTACTCCTCTGCAGCAATGTGTATTCACAATTTAATTGCCAGTTCATAGTCTGGCTGCTTTACAAAGTCAACTGGCTGGAATATCTAACGCTTTGACAGAATTCTGCACATTGAGATAGTAAATGAAACCAATTGGCATTTTTTCCTTTTAGGAACTGTAGCTATATACATCATTACTTTTATGCAAATAGTTTTTCCTTAATTGTATAACTATGGATGGAACAGAGTCATAAAGTCAAAGCCAAGTGGCTCCAAGATTCAGCATGTCAAAATGTGAGTTCTTGATAGATTACAGACAGACTTAATTGTTGAAGTTAAAATCCACATTGGAAAATTAACCAAGTCTGAAGCTATTTTACCCTGTTTTTCAAGTCTGTTAACAACTTTTGCTGGGATACAGAATGTTCTCATTTGCTGCTCCTTCCAGTGTCTGCTAACAGTAGGAAACAAAGAAAGGCTTGAGTTTTTTTAAATTTCCTTGGTCAAAAATTATTAAATGTAATTGTAAACTAGACTTACAGAGTTCTATTTCTGAGTGAATACTGTTCCATGACAAACTTTTATTTTCCATCTACAAGGTTTACATCACACCATAGTTCTATGAAAAAGGTTACTTTCACAAATATCCTTATGATTTTTTACTAAAATTTTCATTTTCATAAGTTTATATATATAGAAGCCGTTCAAAGACCTCCCATTCGAAAAACACTCACTAAAAAACTACTCTATACTGCATGCAAGGGTAAACATCAAAGGCAACTTGTAAACTTTATTAAACCTAGATACTGAATCACAACTATGCTAAACCTCTCTACTGCAAGACTTGCATGTATGTGTTGGTGCTCTTCTAAAGCTGTCCAAAATCAGGAGTAGCAGTTACACCCAAGTTATTTCATATTGCCATCTGATGTCTCAACTACCGTCTACTATCTCCTGCATCCAGGGCATTGAATAAAAGACAATTAAGTTACTTGTACCACCTTCTCCATTCTTCACTAGGTATTCCTGCTTCTCAGGTACTCTCCTGACTGCTTTCACGTCCTTTCATACTTCTTTCTGTTCTTTGCCGCCTTCTGCCATTGCTCACTCTCTTGCCCAAATTGAGCAGGAGCCTTAAAAAGAAGACTTGTATTGGAAGGCATTTCTAAAAACCTTTTGTTAAAGGAGAACATTCTGGAAAGTACATGAGTAGTCATCAAGGCTCTTCCGTTTTTGATTTTGGATAAAGATGTTCCACCAAACTATATCTGCTGTTTCAGCAGGTCCCACATGCCTCAATCTTTCTTCACGGATGTTCATGGCAAATCTTGAGAGGGGCAGCTGGGTGAAAGTTATCAGGTTAGTTTCAAAAAATGTGTGGGGAATGTTATAACCAGGGTTTTTCTAACAGAGAAACAAATAGTGCTCTGATGAAAAGACTAAGGCCAGGCCCAGAACAGTAAGTTTTTGACTTAGCCTAGCTGCAGCCAAAACAGCGTGTGAGAGCAGGCCCAGGTAACTTCAGCTGCGAGAGCTTATTCCAGGAAATCTGCAGGGGCAGAAGCCTCCACCAACAAACCACTACAGCTGCTTATAAAATCAATGTCTGACTAAGGCCACAACACAAAGGCTGGGATAAGTATATACTTATCTATACTTACATAGATATATATCTATACTTATACAGAAATAAACTTACATATGTTTCTAAGGTAAAAAACTGCTCAGACTATTGACTCTTTGCAAATGAAGTCCAGAAAAAGTTTCGTTCAAGCAAAGCATTTTTTGCTTACTTAGCTTTCTAGCCCCTTTCTACTGATAACCCAGTCACACTGTCCTTCAAAATCCTCACTTGTGACATCATGCCTCAAATTCATCTACCTAATCTCACAGAGAGGGCATGCCAGTGTATTTGTTCTAGAAAGGACTTATATATATTAAGGAGCTGACAAGAGTTAACTAACAGTTATTTGCTCTTATTCATGGCTGCTTTATCTTCAGTGAAATCAAACCAACTGCAACAGGACTGAATTCAAACCTGGCATAAATTTGCAGCGCACATCTCATTTTAACCTTTGTTATTATGTACTGTATACTCTTAGGGCAGGACACCACAAGAAGATAAAGGTGGAAATGCAGCACACATAGCCACAATTTTTCCACCTGTACCTTGACACAACTAGCAGGTGTTTGAAAAAGCAGTGCTGAGGGTTTCATCGCAGTGTCTCAACCAGTCCAAAAGCATTCAGAGCCCCAACACATCCTTGTGGTTTTCCTTCTGTTGTCATCTGCACTAACTAGAATAAAACTAGCACATGTAAGCTCATCTCTGCTGCCACCCCACTTTGTTTCACAGGTACACCTGTAACTGGTAGGCACTCGTTCCTCCTTTTGAGGATACTACTACTGAGACAAGTATATGGCTTCTTTTTGCAATGCTTTCAGATTGGACCTCTGTTGGATAACTTTTAAGCAGGCTACAGGTATTAAAAAAAAAAAAAAAGGAGCATCCTTTTTTGATACAGAATGGATATACTAACTACGGGACCAGAATACTAGGGAAGAGAGATAAAACTAAGTCTAAATATTTCACTGTCTCCTAAACACTCATTTTTGAATGACAGACAGGAGGGCAAGCTGAGTGCTTGCAGCATGCTTCTGAGAAATTTACTTTCTCAGTTCTGGCCTCCCAGACTTCTGGTCACGCAATCGCATCCAGCTTTCACAATTCATTCATTCTGCTCCTGGAAACATCTCAGCCCATCACTGCATGGGATTATTTGTGGGGATATTCCTTAGCTGAGCCATCCCTTTACATTTTCTGCTTAGTTTCTTCAGACATTATCCTCTTGTGGGTTGTTGTAAAGTTGGACCAAAGGGGCAGAGCACATTCATTAAAAAAAATCTGAATTTCCTTAGCCCATTGATAATAAAAACAACCTAAGACTCCTACTACAAATGGGAAAGCTCGAAAGTGGCCACTAGGAGTAACTTGTCACAGAAAGTTGTGTCTGACATACAAAGGTTTTTTTAACAGGGTGGCTGTTAACATAGGTTTTTTCCCCTTCAAGAAAATGACTTAGAATAAAGAAGCTGGAAAAGTATCTTTAGCTTCTCTCTGACCTACTAAAATCTCACTTGCAGAAACAAAGTAAATGCCTTTAACTGACTCTTAGAGCTGGCACCACATGTACATGATATAGGAATTTCAGAAGCTTCTACACTTGCCAGCAGGCAGTAGCTCTCATTTCTTTAAAGAACTTCTTTAAGTCCAATTTGCTTGTCTTCTACAACAGGGTTACAGTGTTGGTGGATAAGCAAAGAGCTACTGACATCATCTACCTGAACTGCAAAGCATTTGGCAGTCCTGCACGACATCCTTGTCTCTAAATTGGAGAGACATGGATTTGACAGATGGACCACTTGGGGATAAGGAACTGGCTGGATGGCTACACTCAAAGAGTTGTGGTCAGTGGCTTGATGTCCAAGTGGAAACCAGTGTGAAGTGGTGTCCCTTAGAAGGCAGTACTGGGACTGGTGCTGTTTAACATCTTTGTCAGAGACATGGACAGTGGAACTGAGTGCACCCTCAGCAAGTTTGCTGATGACACCAAGCTGTATGGCACAGTCGACATGCTGAAGGCGAGGGATGTCATCCAGAGGAACCTGGACAGGCTTGAGAGGGGGGCCTGTGCAAACTTCTGGAAGTTCAACCAGGCCAAGTGCAAGGTCCTGTACCTAGGCTGGGACAATCACAAGCAGAAATACAGAGAATGGACTGAGAGCAGCCCTGAGGAGAAGGACTTGTGAATGTTGGCTGATGAGAAGCTCAACTTGAGCCAGCAATACCTGCACACGGCCCAGAAAGCCAACCACATCCTGGGCTGCATTGAAAGAAGTGTGGCCAGCAGGTCGAGGGATGCGATTCTGCCCCTCTACTCTACAATGAACAAAACAATGAGAACAGCAACTTCAAATGCAGAAATAAAATAGTAATTATTATAGCCAGTCTCACTTCCTCCTGGACATATCCCCAGGACCATTTTCAGCAATCCTTGATATCCTCCATCTGCAAATGTGGGAGCTTTCCTGACCTTTTGTTTATGACACTCATTTTGAGCTAATTTATCTATTCACAGAGCAACAGAAATGGCTTCTGCAGGTGTATCTACAGTGATGGCTAGCAGATGAGAATTGTCTTTATGTGTCCAAATGTGTTCTGATACGTGCTTTTCTAAGATGATTTCACTATATGTTTAACACAGGGTATCTGTGTCCTGCCTCTCCTATTATTGCGCACCACATGACCTGCGGATGGTAAAAAGCTGAAAATTACCTTAACTTCTTTCAAAATTCACCCATGCCAACTGCAACTCAGACCCTGGAAAAGGCTTTCACTCAGATAGGAAGTAATCCTGTCGGCTTTCCAGAGCACACTGCAGACATTCTTCCTTTCCTTGGCCTCTCAGAGAAGCTGAGCTCCTAGCTTTTATGTGAGGATGTTATCTTTTTTTTATATACATGAACAAGGAATGCTCACTTAAAGGGAGGGAACTAACTGAAAGTTACCAAGTTGAGCCATTTAAGTTCTTGGCTGAGCAGTCAAAATTACAGCAAAAGACCTTCATTGAGCCCAAGATTTTGAATGGAGAAAGACCATTTCACTTGACCATGTCATACCCCAGCACCCAACCACGCGGAGAAAATACACAGAGAGAAAAGCAGCAATTGTTCTCATTTTGGCATAAAGCAAGCAAATTTCTACAGGATAATAAAGCCCTAAAAATTCTCTAAGCCTGACGGGGGCAGCCTTGGAGTATGCCACATCAGCAGGCTCACAAGATAGTGAGTCTATTCACAACATAGTGAATGCTGGGACAGTGTCACCAGAATAAACCAGGTGCTGCAAAATAAGAAGCTGCCTTCTGCAGCCACTCTTATCACCTGTGAAAACCAGTGAAAGCCAGGGTGAGGAAAGGGAGAAAGAAAATGTAAATTCCTCTTCAGTTTTAGTTTTAACTCATGCCAGAGCACATAAACCTACTGATGATTTCATATCCTCTTCCTTTGCATCATGGAGGATGCTGTAAGCAGGGGATAAAAGGGCAGCATTCAACACATTATACACTGCAAACTGAACCTACAGTAAAAGCAAAGATGCCTTTACTGAACAATGACTAACAGAAGTGCTTGTATCAGCCTTTTAGCTTATGATACAAAGCAGTGCTCCCAACGAGAGACCTCAAGACCACAAAAGTCAGGTTCTGCTTGTTTTGTTTTCAGACAAGACAGGCATTTAAGTATGTGCAAAATTTCTAACTTGACCACATAAATTACAATAAATAGATGTTCAGCAGCTATATTAAAAAACAAACCTTTAAAATAGATACAATCCTCTAGGAAAAACATTTATTCGACTAATTTACAGAGCGAGACAATTAAGGCAAGATATATTACTTGGAAATAGACACGCTTTCACTGGGTACAAATACAAGCTGGCTTAACAGTATATTGTATATAAAAATGTCCTTTGAAAGCACCTAAGAAAGGTAAAGGCAGGGCAATACAAGCTGAAAAACTGTTTCTTTAAGGCAAACAAAAAGTATTTGTTTATTCTTTCTTTCTTAAAAAAAGCATTATTACCAAAATATTTTCTTCACAATTACTTCCATATTTCTAAATAAAGATTTAAGATTTTGTGAGCATGGATAGAGGGCATTTATAGCCACAAAAAAAATCAGACACCACCTAAGATTTATATGAGAAACAGTGACCTCATGACTTCAAGAAGGCATTTAAGACTTAAAACTGTTTAGAAAACCCAGGAGAACATCGCACCATTTTCCACATCAAAATGCTGACAACCATAACTTTGTAGAAGAAATTACATAATTCCATATAAAATATGAAGTTCAGAAGCACTGTAGTAAATTATTTTGTTGAAACTGCTGAGATAATTTCATGCATATGTGGTAGCTGATCTAAAACCCACTGAAGCAACTTGAAATTTGTCTAGTGTTTTAATTGGACATAAATTTCATTACTGTTACATAAAAAGATGCAGCATAGAAAACAAGATTTAAAAATTATTAGCAACTACTTCTACTAATGGGGCATGGGTTTGTGCTCTTCTTTAGCAGCTCACTGTTACGTGTTGTAAAAACTACTCAGCATCACTCCTGAGAACTTATACAGACACCAAACCTATGAGGTGTTAAGTACCACCTAGGCACAGGAGACAAGAAAACATCTAATACAGAAGGTAGTCTCTCTGGTTTGAAATGCATATATAACAGACATGTTATGCTACCAGCATGTTTATATTACTAACATAACAGAAATAACTGAACAATGAACCCCTTCTTTAAAAAAAGTATACTAACTGAAGTATCTCGGCAAATCCCTAGTAAGGTGTCAAATAATAGCACATTCCACTTACAAACCGTAATGGTATTTGTCCCACTTATAAATACGTTTGTTTTGATTTCCTGTTCTGTCAATCATATTGGAAATCATATAGTAGTTAAAAATTTCAGTTGTTCATTTCCACTATTGGAAATTACCTTCACTTCTTAAAAAGTTAAATACAGTTTACAGTTAGCTTACAGATCTGTGTTGTATCCATTGAGAATTACAATACGTAGCTTTCACTTGAATTCTACAACCAAACCCAGTACTCCTTAGTGTCACAGATCAGCTTTCTTTCAAACTGTCCTGGGTGGTAACTGTTGCTTGTACATTCCTGCTAGAGCCTTTGCTGCACTGTAGATCATCTGTCGACGGGACATGCCAGTGAATACCATGTGCCAGTCAGTCCTGTTGACGTTCAGTATACTCTTCTCAAGCACTTCGCCCACGGTCACCAACAGGCCTGACCATCTCAGACTGTAGTCCTGAGGAGTGAGACTCTTAGCCTGTGTAACATTTTGAGAAGTGGTTAGTGAAAGAGTTTGAAATGAATAAAATTTTTTCTATCTTCACCATTACCAACTTTTGTAAGTAATCATTCTTACATCACCACAGTTACACGGCAAATTAAAGGGTATCAGAATGCAAATTTCAGACTGCCCTACAATTTTCTTAGCCAATTATAATTTTTGGATTTGTATATATCATGATCCAAATGACACCTGAATAGCATAAAACTAAAATGCAATGCTTAAGAGAGTAAAAACATTATGCCATTACCAGTAAGTCATTTTCCCTTTTAAACTAGCCGACAGATGGAATAAATAATGACAAATATTTACACAATGACTCTTACCCTCCAAAGGTTTTAAAAAAGGGTAGGATGCCTCTCTGAAGCTGGCAAGTAGCCAAATACAAGAAGAAAGCTGAGCCTGGCAGAAATGGAGGACTGAGATATTTGCCTTAGATCACAGAGGGATTTACATACTGTAATTCTCTGAAGTTGGAAGCAGAAGGGTAACAGTGGGGCAAGTATCAGGGTGTTTAGCTGGTCTATGCTCATCCTAGGCAACCACCTCTGGTCACCGTCGTCCTCAATGAAGAGTAGAAGACTTTTAGCCTCAGTAAGACTGGTCTTTGCACTACTCAGTTTTTCATAGCATTGCACATTAGGCCAAATTCTTCATACAGATTTTATTTTGTCAAATATTCGAGTTAGTCTGTTTGCAATGTGTGTGCAGCAGATCAAAGTTCACTAGTGTGTTCCAGCCTTCCTTAAGCTACTGTCTTGTGACAATAACAGCATAGGAAAGTTTGTTAGAACGTGCAGTTTGCTCTAATATTGAACTAACTTGTTGTTATAAGAGGTACATAAAAAGTAGATTTCTTAAGCAAAGGAACAGGAATCTTCCTTATTAGTCAGAACACATTGGCAGTAAGAGGTAAATAACAGTGCATCTAGCTGCAAGTAGAGACTGAGAATCTGATCGTGATTCCTCCATCATGATCTACAATTACACATAACTTCATAAATTAATTATTTGGTATTTTTACTGCTAAAAACCAGCAAACCTCAAATAAAATAAATAGAAAAAATAACCTTGCAGTAGTTTCCCATCATGGTTGCAATTTTTTGGCTCAGCAAAAAACAAGATGACACCTAGTCTCTCAACATAAAACAGTTCTCAAAACAAACCCTCAAATCCATCCATAAATCAAGCAATATACACTTGCCCATACTACGTGCTCAGAAAACTCTGTGCCATGGGTAAAGAGTATCTATTCTATACAGACAGTTTTACCACTATTTCCATTACAGAGAACAATTAAAAAAAAGCTAGCAAAAATTTCAAGGAATGTAATTGCTTTTAATCATGCCATACTAGATCTTCTATACTGTGAATAAAAAATAACATTGCCTGTACAGCACACCTTTCTTCTCTTAGAAGAAGGCAGAGAAGCAGGAGCAAGAATCCAAACCCAGTCTT
>VXBO01004672.1:13753-58333 GCA_013400135.1 Rhinoptilus africanus
AAAGTCAAGGTAGATGACATCTACGGCTCTCCCCTCATGCAGCCAACCAGTTATAACATCATAGAAAGCTATCAGATTGGTCAAGCATGATTTACCCTTGGTAAATCCATGTTGACCACTTCCAATAACTTCCTGTGTTTGGAGATGACATCCAGAATGAGTCGCTCCAACACCTGCCCAGGGACAGAGGTGAGACTAACCGGTCTGTAGCTCCCTGGGTCCTCCTTCTTGCCTTTTTTGATCACTTCTCCACATTTTCCTCTTCAAACCATCAATTTCCCAAAGTAAATTTGATTCCATCCCAGGAGGATTATTAGCCAGCTTAGAATGTTCCCAGAGTTTTCCTGTTGACATTTACCCAACACCTTGTCCCACAGTGCTTCGCAAGGGCTGGATCCAGGTGTCCGCCCCTGGCAATCTCAGCAGAGGGGGGACTATAGCTCTCCTAACAGCCCATAGGAACACAGCAGAGCCAAACAGGCAGTGAAGACTATATACCATAAGAGAACCTGCCAAAGAGGTTTTGGAACAGAATGGCATTAAATCTATATGTACCTATATGATGATTTCCTTGCCTTTCCTTGCTCAGGATGAAGCCACCAACCCTCAGATGTCCTCGCAGCTGAAGTTTGTGATTTGCAATACAGGGACATACCTACAGGCCAGGGAAAGATGGGCGGAGAGAAGGGCTATGCAGCAGTAGGGATGCTCTCCCCTACCCGCAGTGAGGCCGTGCATGAATCCTGCCACCACACCCAAAGTTCTGCCAAGCATCTGGCACGGAGCTTTGGCCGCTCCACTCACCTGCAGCAGTAATATAGTAAGTGCTCTTTCATGTCGTGTTGCTTTGGCTTTCCAGGATCCGAGGGGGACTCTGACACATAACATTTATCTCAAGCGGCTATTGATCCTCAGCTCTATAAAAATGATTGCACTTGACCCAAGGCTGTACTCGCTTCTGTATCTGAGCTGGAGAGGAGGAAGAGGCTGCCCAGCCGGGCAAGAGTTGTGGAGGGAAGGAGAGACCCCAGCAGAAGGGATGGGGTCCTAGGGTTTTTTTTCAAAGGTGAGCTGATAAAAGTTGCAGGGTCCTTTCCTTTGAACAGGATGTGGGTGGGAAAATGCTCACCTGATGGAGCCATTCAGTTGCTGTTGTGGGAGTTTGAGGGGAGGATTTAGAGGCAGGTTTGGCCAAAAAACAAAGGCAATTCAGCCAAACTTTTTAGGCAGTTCAGCCAAACTCACAGCAGATAGGGAGCATATGAATTCAGGATGCTCCTGTGCACAGGGGAGGATCAACACCAGGCTGGTGGTGGTGCTGGAGAAGATAGTGGGTTGTAAGGATAGCTTTCCACTAGCACTAAATCACTGCAGATCTGGGCAGAACAAGGGAGATGAAACATGAATCACCATGGAAATCAGTGTTAAGAACAGAAAAGGAGCTGGACCGCCCAGACAAAGGGTTCCTCCTTGGGAGGACTCCTTGGGGTCAGGAACACTTGAATTCATTGGGGCAATGCAGAAGGATCAGAGGAGATGGGAGAAGACAGCAAGAAAGGCATAAGCAGGGCAGATACACACCCTGGCGACCCTCAGCACATTGGGAGTGATCTTGCCCCTGGCATGGGGATGGATTTCTTGGACTCAGCATCAGGGTCTCCATCAGAGCCACCAGCCCTGGCGTCTCTCTGCAGTCATGGTCTGCAGAGCCAGGGGTGTTTGGGAAACCTTTGGTCAGATAGATACACTGTAGTGTATCTGATCCCTGCTGTAAGCAAGCCCTACTTGCCCTGGCAGGACAGTTGTTGTAGAAATAGAGTCTCCTCCATCTGCCCAGCACATTGGAACACAAATGTGCCCATGAGTTTGTACCCAAACTGATGCATCACAGGGGTTACCTGCCTTTCTCCTCCTACTCCTCCAGGCTCATCCCCAGGCTGATGCTCCTGTCTTGGTCTTGGTGCCCATCAACCCCCTCTACATGACTTTCCATTACAGAGCATGAATAGGCACTGCACTAAACATCAGAGCCCAGATGAAGAGCCATCTGGAAGAATATGGAAGTGGACTTTCTTATGGTCCACTTAGTGAAGCTGTCCTTGGAAATGCAGTCCTTTATCCTCAACTAGTGCAAGGTCTTGATGCAATGCTTCGAGCCAGGAACCAAAAGCCAACAACTGGACAAACAAGCCTTGGACCAACTTACGGAGTCGCTGATGGATTTAAAACCCTTCATGAAGATCACTGGAGAGGCTCACGATACAGTAGGATGCCATGCGGCTTGCCTGAGAGCATGGGTCTCTCCATGTGCTTCAGGAAGAACTGCTGCAAAAAGTGAGCAGCTTGGCTTGCAAAGCACGGAAGATGCTCAAGGAGCCAGGACTGTAAAAAAATCTCCAGCACCGTTGCTGGAGAGCAGTGCGGATGGGGCTGTTCTCAAGAAGTATTTTGGAGTTGCTCCAAGAGGCCATGGGTGCAGAGCCACTGGGATTTAGGATGCAAGGCAAAGAGTTTGGCAGTACCAAAATGAACTGTACCATGCACGTGCCTCAAGGGCCAGCAAAGAGTTGTTGGAGGCTGGAAGTAGAAAAGCAAGAGTCGGGGTAGATATCTCTCAGCCAGACAAAGATGAAGGGTGAGAGGAGACAAAGGGGGCTGGGAGCCGCAGCAGCTGTACCTGTGGATGAGGTGCAGGAGACAGTGAGTCTCCAAGTGTCTTCATGACTGCCCAAGCCAACTCTCAGAGAGGTCAAGCAGAGAGAAGACACCTCTGTGTGGCATGATGTTCATTGTGAGCTGTACCAGCTTTAGCTCTAACTCCTGGCACAAGCAAGTATTCCCACAGAGAGCTGTGCCTTACCCAGCAGTGACTATGGGCCTATCAAGCCCGCTAGACCTGGTCCAACATAAGCCTGATCCCATTGACACCATCACAGTCTGACAGTTTGACTTGGATAGGAGAAGGGAGCCTGAAAGGCTCTTCTCTCCCTTTGTCTGCTTCTTCTGCCTAGATACTATCCTGGAGCATGAAAAAAACCCTTCAAACAGTAACTAATCCTTTTGCAAACTGCCCTGAATTAGGACCTAAAGAAAGAGACTGGCTGAAAAGTATGGCACTTGCCTGGAGCTCCCAAGCAGAGAGGAAAACAGAGGGATATCACCAAAGCTGATGTTCTGCAGAGCTGGCTGTGCACGCTTATTGGTGCGCTGAGCTGGGGAGGGCTTTGCTTCCAGCATAGGAGGGTTATCAAGGGATTTGCTGCTGTTGCAAAACTTCTGCATGGATTGGGAGGGAGAGGGAAAGGTTTTTCCAGCAGTCAGCAGAGCACGATTTAGCATCTGCAGAGTTGAAAATGACCCTTGCGATTACACTTACTTTAGGGGACCTGGATTTTAGATTTCCTCGTGTGCTGGATAGAGATGTTTGCACTTGCTATTTGGGGGAGGGTTATGTGGGAACACAAAGGACTGGCGAGGGGACAGGTCACCACTGCAAAAGTCATTACTCCAGAGGGAAAAGACTGCGTTGCTCATAGATGTAATTAACAGTCTCCTCAGACCTGTGAATTCAAGTTCAAGGATGGGATGATGGGGGCACTCATATCGCTCTCTTGACTGTAGAATAAACCAGGAGTGATTCATTTGGTGCTCAGTTTAACCCTGATGAAACCCTTGAAGGTGAGAATCTGGACAACCTCATGCATCCCAAAGACATTTCTTTAACCAGGGAGCAAGAGGGCCAAGGTGCCAAGAGGTTTCACCAAGCACATTGCTGTAATTTCACTGTCACCCAGACAGGGTCCTGCTCATGGTTGACCCAAAGAGACCTTCTTGGGTTGCTAATTGCAAACACAACCCCAAAAGGAGAGCAGAGCCAGGCCCCAGGTAACCAAGGCAGGTCCATGTAACCAAGAAAGCAACTTTTCTCCAAAAAAGGTGCAGAAATGGGTTCATCTGCTGGAACAAGGCAAAGTCCCATTGCTTCCAGGGTAAAGTCCAGGAAAAACCATAAAGGCACCACATGGGCTCAGAGATGACCCCAAAATGGTGCCATTACTTCTCTCCTAGTAATCTGTGTATGGAGTTCCTGGAGATGAAGATAAGAAAGATGGAGTCATGAAGAGCTTTTCCTTAAAGAATAATTTAGCTAAAAGCAGGGGGGTTGGGGATTGGACTAGGTGACCTTTAAAGGTCCTTTCCAAGCCAAACTATTCTATGAAGACTTTAGACTTATCTCATGGAGGAGGGATCTATTCTGGAACATAGAAAAGGAATTGCAAGGGGGAAAGGTAAAGTATGGGATGAAGGTAAAAACCTTCTTAGTGACAAGAAAGATCTTTGCAGAGAAACATCTGCATCTCAGCTGGACCACGTTGAACACGGACAAGTCGGGGATACTGGGGAGAAAACAAGGGTGAAAGGAGGAAACTTCTGGTCCTATTTCCAGTACAGAGACAGCTTTAGGGGCAGTCCAATATTTCTGAGTTGGCTTAACTATCGCTGAAGTTAAGGGGAAATGTCTGCTTTTTAAAACAAAATAAAACCACTGAGGTCCATACTTGAGATGAGGACATGGTTTGAATTGGCATTGTGTCTGTCTGGGCACAAGAAAATTGAAAAAGCAAGTGAATGCTTCAAACATGTGCCAGACACAAGCCTAAGTAGAGCAGCTTGGAGATGCTCTGGGAAGAGTTTTCTTGCTCCTTGACACATGGAAATAGTACTCAAAACCAACCAGGCATACACACAGACAGTGCATGGGACCTATTCTGTTCACACTGCTCAGCACAGACACAAAATATGCACAGGGACATGCATGCACACAGATGCTTGCACATTCCATATGCCCTGTAAGGACTCCACAACTTATAGTTACTCAGGCATCCTCAGACATCCGGCAGGACAGCCTGCACCGGGGAACCAGGATTGTCATAGAGAGCAGGGCAGCACCCCAGAAAGGACAGCCTTTGTGGGAGCCCGTGGGGTCCATCAATGAGAGCGGGGGTTGTTTGCAGGGGAACGTGGCTCCAACCCTAACATGGGACTGACCCGAGAGGGAAACTTGCTCCAGAGCATCCTCCAGAGCCAGGCTGGCCATGCATCCAAACCATGCAAAAACCCTCTCGGCCATTTCCCAGTGCTGGGGAGGGGAGGTGTACATCCTTCCTGGCCTGGTTGGCAGGTACATCTCAGTCAAGCATTGCCCTCCAGGGCTGCACTCCACCGCTGGGGTGCAGGGAGCTGAGCACAAGCCGTGCCTGGTTCTCGAATATCCCCCCTTCTGTTCCCCATCCCTCCCCTCCCGCAGGGCACCTGCCACGGGGGCCACTTGGCTTCCTCGCCCCAAGAGCAGTGCCAGGTCCCTGGTTGCTGTTAGAAGACACCCTGGCTGGCACCCAGGGCTGACACCCGATGCATTACCACCTCCCGCTGGGAAGACACTGAGGTCAGGCCCCCACCCCCGGGCTTCCCCCAGGGTTGCCACCAGCCCTGCAGCAGGAGACTCATGGATGCACAGGGCAACCCCGCAGGCAGCAACCCAACCACGAGGCCCACGGCGCTCTCATCAGCCCCACCATATGCACACCTAACTGTAATGAAGTCATGCAACCCGCAGGAGGTCCTGGGCAGAGAAGGATGAAGGCTGCGTGGTGCAACCAGTTTTACAGTAGCGATACATGCTGGGGCAAGCCCTTTACAGAGCACCCGGGCACGGAGCTATTTGGCTCGGCAAGGGCTTACGTCATGGAGAGAAGATGCTATCTCTTACCCAGGGGCCTCCCTGTTGGAAGGAGAATCTCCAAATTCCTGGAAGTACATGCTAACCGGCACAGACTGTGCTGGGAAACGTAACAAGCCACGAGCTGCAGGGATCCGTTTACACCACCACGGCTGGGGACCTGGCAGCAGGATGTGCAAGGCTCCAGCAGAAGATAGCTTCTCATGCAGAGGGACAAAATATATCAGACTCCAAACTGACACAGCCAGAGGTCCCAGCACCAAGCTAAGGTTTCACCCTGGAGGGACAGGTGGGCCAGGGACTGCAGCTCAAACATTCGTCACTGCAGACAGGGCTGGAGCAACAAAATTCAGTCGCAAGTTTGGGGCAGTCACTCATCCAGAGGGGTTGGTTAATCCACCCACAATATCAAGACTGAGAACGAGCAATCCAGCCATCACCATGTCCCTCTTTCTATCCCTCTGTCTATCTGCCTTTACTTGCTGCCTGTCCCCATGCTCCCTTTCTCAAGCTCTTAGACCTCACCCCCACCTCTCTGCCTCTACACCCACTACTTCATGCTTGCACCATCCCTTAGTACATCCCTAGTCCATCAAGGCTTCATGGCCATCCCTTGGGTCTGCCCTGGGACATCCCGCAAGACTCGTCCCTCCTGCCAGACCCTTCGTACCCCAGTGCTGTTGTGCCAGCCCTGAAGCTCTGCCAGAAGCCATTGCCTCATTCACAGGGCACGGGACAGCCCAAAATGTCCTTGGCAAACTGGTACCAGCATCAGTTCTCCTGGCCATCACTTGCTTTGCAGTCGCTTCTCCTCTGCGAGCTCTCAGGGGCCCTGAGCCAGGGCCCTTAATGCACTCAGGCTGGCTGCTGGCTCAGTCACTTAATAGAGTCCAATTGTCTATTTTTCATTATCGAACAATTCCCTTTATTGGGCTTTTTGGCTTGTCTAGGAAATCCAATCAATAGGGTTCCCGAGGCAAACACTGGCTTTGCGTCCTCTTTCTCTCATCAAAGGGACCTGCTGTCCCTGACCACCCCATGGGCATCACTAGGGCCAAAGGCTTGGGAGGTGGAGGGCATCTTTTGCCATCTGATCACCACTGAGTGTCATGCTGATGAGGATGTTGCCTTCCCAGAGTGGGAAGGCAATGCCAGCTCCTTCCCCCAGGGGTTATAACCACCCCCTGAGGGATTTGGAGAGGCTGCTGATTCAGGAGGGAAGGGGGATGGGCAAGGGTGGAGGATGTTGGTGCTGGCTGGAGTGTGAGTCCCATCTGGAGCTGCCAGCCCCACTCCTCTGAATAGCACAGTCTGGTTTTCATACCAAACCCATGTTCTCCTGCTTTTGGAGATGGCCTGGGGATTTTCCAACCCCAACACATGGCAATGTATTCCCTCTTGTAGTGTAGCGGGACTGCTATAACTCATAGAAACAAAACCACACATGGTAACACATCTACACGGCCCCAGACAGCCCCAATGATGCTGATCTGTGCACTTTTACTTGTACACAAGGGACATGTCCACATTTCCCAGTTAAACAGGCCTAGGACTGTGTGGCATGGAACAACCTGTAGCCACGCTGCAGCTCTCTTGCTTTCTAGCACAATATAGTTATATCAATGCTGCACACTGCAAGTAGTCCTCAACCCACCTGAACTACATTCACAAATCACTGGAGACAGCATTCCCTGGCCTGGCCCCAATGAAGCAGAGCAGATGATGGAGTTCTGCTGCCCGGGAACATCCTCCGTCCTCTCCTGTTCTTTAAATTGTCACTATCGATGCAGCCGATGGCAGTCACCAAGGGGAGATCAGGTGCATCCCTGCCCTCATGGTGCATAAGCATTAGCAGTGAATGATCCTCTTTCCAACCAGTGTATCCCATTTTACTGGGCCCAACTCAAGCTGGACAGGCAGCAGAGCGCAGAAATGGAGGCTAGGAGAGCTGCTCTCAGAGAG
Organism: Rhinoptilus africanus; assembly: GCA_013400135.1. Taxonomy (NCBI): domain Eukaryota; kingdom Metazoa; phylum Chordata; class Aves; order Charadriiformes; family Glareolidae; genus Rhinoptilus; species Rhinoptilus africanus. The sequence goes on from VXBO01004672.1 coordinate 21,456, forward strand.
GCACTGCAAGGGTTTTCAGGGCAAACTGACAGCTGCATGGCATGCCCTGAGTTGTTCAGCTTCCAGACCCAGCTTCTGAGTCAGGGGAAGATGCAGCTTCCAGCCCGGCACTGTCTGTTCCTTCCTCACCACGTCTACTGATACGGCTTTCCCACCTGTTTCATGAAAGAGTATTGTCATGGCACGGGGGGAAAGACCCAGTGCCAAAAAGAAGGGAAGGATCATGCCCAGGTAAAGCCACCATCAGGTATCACCAGCCCTAGTACCAAATGGGGACACTCAGTAAAACACACTGAGAGCTCAGGCATCCTGACAGCACAGCCGGCACTTACACGACATTTCCACCTTCTGAGACTGCAGGGAAATGATGGAAATCTTGCTAGGAGTGACCCCTAAAGGCTGAGAAGCTGAAGAAACCCAAAGAGGGATTTTCTTAAGAAAAGGAGAGTGTGCATGAGCAGGGGGAGGAGAGGAGGGAAGGCTCCTGATTTGGGTACATGACTGTCACCATACAGGGATAGGATATTCATGTGGGTGCATGTGCCTGCATGGGACACTCGGTGATGCCTGTGAATGTGTCTGCAGAATGAGGGTGAAGTTTTCTGGGACAGGGCTGGCTCAGATGTGTTTTTTAACAATGCTGCTTCTCCTCTTGTGTCAAAAGCCTTTTCCTTACCCTGAAGAGGGTGTCCAGGGCCATCAGTGGTGGCAAAAGGGGCAGTAATGGCAAATGGGACAGGATTCACCCAGATGCAACCTTCAAGGCACCTGAAATGCTGTTCCTGTGCTTACCACGCACACATGACGGCTCATGTCCCTTCTCAACACCATTGTGTGCCTTCCTGATGAAATGCATGGCTTTGCACACATGGCCTCTGCACGTGCACAGTGCCATATACATCCGTGCACACACAAAGCCTCCCAGGGCCAGATCCAGGTGCCCTGTAACCGCACCACACAGCCCAATTTGGGTTGGTGTGGAACGGTTGCGGTTCAAAACCATGCATGTCTCAGAGAAGGGCTTGGGGCCGTCATGGTGCTGTGTGGTCTCCTGAAAAAATGCTGTTATTTGGAGGGTCATCTGGGATCTTCCTGGTGCATCATCACAACTGCATAGTGAAGGAGCAGGATCTGGCCCTCGGAAACGCTGCTCTTCAATCCTAGAAGGAGCAAGCCAAAATGCCCCAACCCAGGGATGTTTTTAAATGTCCCCACGTCTCACCGTAATCCGAGAGCCAGTAAAATTAAAATCACTCATCACAGGACGTTGGCGGGGGGAGATTAATGAGTTTGAACCATGACAGCTCACAGGCCAGAGGCACATGTGCTCCCAAAACCATGAAGTGAGAAACTCATCACCTGGGGGCCACAGCCAGGAGAGTCCCAGGAATGGGTAAAGCCAAGTAGCCTGGGCAGTGATGGGGTGCTTTGCATTCCTGCTTTGTGGTGGGTTTGCCCTTTTTTTTCTCCTCTAATAATTCACCGAAACATCCTGTTCCTTTCTGGGCAAGACTCATCTGCAGTTGGTTTTGGCATCTCTCTGTTCCACAAAGTCCCCATTCCCCATCTGATTCATTTGGCCTCCTGACGCACAGGGATTTGTTTCTGTTCCCCCATGGAAGAAACCAGATTTTTTGCAAAAAACGTGCCTCTGAGTCTAACAGAACATGGACCGCAAAAAGTCCCTGCAGTGTCCTATGCTGCATGTGGTACTGCAGGCAGTTTAGGAGAAAGGGGGAAAGTGGACCAAAAAGAGACAAAAAAAGCTCAGTTTGGAGAGTTCCCTGCTCTGCAGAATGCAAAGCAACACCTGGTAGATGCCCTGGGGGACAGGAGGCCACAATGATGGTCACATTTAAACCCCAAACACAGAGATGCAGTTCCCACACTGAGCTCCACCCAAATTCCCTAGGATTAATGCTCTTGATAAATCAAATACTATTTAAATGACACTCATGGGCTCAGTTCTCCCTGCCAAACCGCTCTCCCAGATGCTGCATCTGCCAGGGACCATGCCTGGGGGTGTCTGCAGAGCCACGGAGCCACCATGGCTGTGCCACAGGGTCCCTGCGCTTCTGCAGGACTCTGGCACATGGGGAGAGCCCCTCACTGGGACGGGGCAGCAGCCAGGCAGGAGGGCAGGTCTTGTGGACAGACAAGCTTTCAACACAAGGCGCAGGTCCAGGCGCTGAGTTATTCTGGGCTCCGTTGATCAGTTTTCCTTTGGCTTTTCCCCAGTAGACACAGCCCTCCTCTTGACAAGCTGGAGGTGTACTTCTTCCCCTCCAAAGGTCATCCCCCCTCCAAATCATCCGTGCCATGGTTCACCTTGAAGATACGTGCAGGGAGCTCTGAGCACCCACCACTCACATCAATGTCCCCTGGAGCCACAGGTACCTTCAGCCCTGAGCATCTGAAGGGAAAAGGGGGCTACCAAAATAAGCTGTCTTTGAAATATGAAAGCTTCTGCTCTGGAAGAGCAGCTGGGGCCCATCTCAGACCTTAGCAGACTCATGCTAATGTGAAATACCCTCTGGTCTCCCCACCTCCCTCCATTCCTACCTAGAGGAATTAGAACATTGCCGGCAAAGTTAATCATTATGTTGATTTTGCCTACATCATCTCCGTGCACCAGGTGAGTGCCCACAGAACTCGCTGGACACTGCTTTACAGGGATATCATCTCCTGATCAGAGCCATCCGGCTCCTCCTTGCTTTCAAACTCTCCTCCAAGGAGAGGCAGGCGCCCTGAGAGAGACAAGGAGACATATGTCGGCATCACATCACTGCCATTCATCACACCATCACTGCTCATCACACCACTCATCGGTCATGCAAAGCCCGATACCTGATACCAACACTTTCACCGGCTGTTTCAGATGAGCAGTGTCAGGAGCACCATCCACCTCATCAAAAGCCCAAGGGCCAGGTCACCGTGATCTTGCTGCCTGGGCAGACACTGGCCAGAAACAAAATCCCTGCTTTGGACAGGGGGATGTTCCAGGAGTTTATCAGCTCCTGTCAATACAGAAAACATTCTGTGCACCTGAAGGACCAGTGGGAAGGCTCGGTGGACCCTGGGGGACTCTCTACTCCTTAGAGCCTCCAATCAAACTGTCTGGTCCAGAAGACATATCACAGAATCATAGGGTTGGAAGGGACCTTAGTAGATCATCTAGTCCAACCCCCCTGCCAGAGCAGGGCCACCTTAGAGCAGGTTGCACAGGAACTCGTCCAGGCGGGTTTTGAATGTCTCCAGAGACGGAGACTCCACCACCTCCCTGGGCAGCCTGTGCCAGTGCTCTGCCACCCTCAAGGTAAAGAAGTTCCTCCTCATGTTTAGGTGGAACTTCCCCTGCTTAAGTTTGTGCCCATTCCCTCTTGTCCTGTCCCTGGGCACCACTGAGAAGAGCCTGGCTCCATCCTCCTGACACCCACCCTTCAAGTATTTATAAGTGTTGATTAGGTCCCCCCTCAGACACCTCTTTTCCAGGCTAAAGAGACCTAATTCCCTTAGTCTATCTTTTCCCTTAGTCTATATTAGTCTATGCGGGCTTTGGGGCACCCAGCTAACCAGCTAGCCTTACAGGAGACCATAAGCTACTGGGAATCGACATAAATTGCAATTTCTTCTGCAAAATAGGGACAGTAGCTTCCAGCTTTGGCTAAATGTGATCAGAGGGGTACATGCAGGCAGGATGGGGACTGAGATGTGGGCACAGAGCATCACCTCTTCCCCGACAGACTGCCAAGCACTTGAGAAGGAGCGTCCATGAGAAGAGACCTCGCCAAAGACATGCAGAGGGGACCCGCACAGTCCCATCCTGCCATCCCACCCATTATAGCTATTCCAGTGAGCCCCCAGCCCTGTGCCTGTCTCCCCACCATGGCCTTTTCCCCTCGCCTGTGATGCCTCTTTGTTTGCGTGGCCAACAAAGAGCTACTTAGGGCTGATGCACATCTTGTGCCAGAGCCAGATGGTGGCAAAAGGGAGGCCCAGGCAACTCGAGGATTAAACACATTTGTGTTTATTGGTGGGAAGCAGAGTCAGAGTTCGTATTTCCATGGAGTTACCTGTCGGGGCATCTCTGCTGTGTGTCCAGGGACTATGGGGTGAGCATGGCTGTGCAAAGTCTCTTCCAGGTGGGATTATCCCATTCCTGCTGGTCTTGCAGCAGGACAGCCATCCTGGCTGCATGGTCCTGGCCACTGGCTTCCTTTCTGGTGGGGACAGTTGATGCCCAGATGCTTTAGGCTTTGGAGAGGCTGGGAAGTTAGCAGCCTTGCCAAAACTGAGTGTTTGGAAATCACCTGATGGAGTAGTTCAGTGAGGAATTAATGTCTCCAGCACCACAGCCCAGTAAGTCCTGGTTTGCACCTGGGTCAGCCAGGTTCTCCCCATTATAAATCCAGGATAACATAGATGCATTTGGAGGACACTATTTGTCCTCCAGTTTCTGAACTGCCACCTGTGCTTCTTCATCTCTTTTTTCTGCAGCAAAAAGATGTGGTCATGGGCTTCATGTTCAGATGATGCTCTCCCCTGAATCTCAGGACTCCAGGCCCAAGGCAGAAGAACAAAACCCTTCAAGACAGAGTTAAAAGGCTTCTCATACTCCAGAAATAAACACCCATTACTGGAGACCAACTGCCCATACGTGGTCTTGGAGTCAACTCTGTGAGATCCCTACAGCTCCTAGACCAGAGGAGGTGGCAACTATCTCCTCTCTCTGACAAAGTTTGTCCGGGATGGCAGGGTCTGTGCTGAGGGGAACAAATAAGTCCAGTCATAGGGACTGGCCAGGGACCTTCCTTTGGGCCAACATTGCCCTTCACGCCTCAGGACCAGGGTGACGGTAGTAGGGGGTGAGGTTGTATTGGTGGTAAGTTGTAAAAAAAGTGTGCTTTTGTCAGCATAAATCCGGAAGTCACTATTTTTATGGGGTGGAATCACACTTGGAAAGATGCAAAGTGTGACAATAGCAGCATTGCACAAGTGGTGCTGGTCTAAGTATGCAGGCACAGCAGGGAGTGGAAATGTCTTTTGTTAAAGCAAGTGACATTACCAAAAAAATCCCAGCCCAGTGTTCAGGTGCACCAGCCATCTCCTCTCATTCCCACGTGTATGAAAAGCCCTTCCAGTGCAGGATTACTTTAATAGCACCAAAGCCCTGGATCATCCCCAGAGGAGTGGTCTAGCTGGATGAAAGCTGTTCAAGGCTTTTCTTCATTTCCAGTCCCAAACCACTGAGCATGGAGCCAGGCAGTTGCCCTGTGCCTTTATCCTCCATCCTCGAGTTGGTCTGGGTGTCATTTCAAGGTGCTGGATGAAGGTAGAGGGATGTTGTCAGAGAAATAACCCACTCCTCACCCAAATCACATGAGTGCCAGAGTGACATAGTTTAGGAGAACCCAAGTCCTCCCAGGTAATACAGCCATGGCGGGTTGGTATCCATACGACATTGAAAGAGGGCTTGGGTCCATCCCCTCATGAATTGCCTACCTTTGCCTGGTTAAAATCCCGCTCATCCTGTTTTTTCAGAGGGGCCGCATTGACGCCAGCACATGCAGAACACCCAAGCAGCAACTTTTCACACCAGCTTTGCAACAAGCATCGTGCAAGTGGCCAATGGGACCTTGAAAAGGCTTTGAGAATGGACATCTTAACAGCAACCATCCCAGCACTGATACTGGCTTGGAGTGGGCCCGGCATCATGGGAGGCATTTGGGAGGGGGCTAGGGGATAAGCTCAGCAAAGGGCCAGATCAAAGGATGGACCAGAGAGACCCCACAGCTAGATGATGGATAACCAGAGAGGTACAGTTGGCAAATGGATGCAATCCTGAAATACCGTACAGCAAAAAAAAAAGTGTCAGGGAGATGAACAAGCAAATCGAAGATGCCTGGTGTAGGTGGATGAATGAGTGATAGATCCATGGCACTGCTAGACTGGTGATGAATACCAGGGTGAGGGGATGCTGTAGACAGGCAGAGGGATGTTTGCGCCGTGGGAGTCGTGTGTAATCTCTTTCCCTGTGCGCAAGTCACTTGCCTGCAGTCCCCTTGGGTCCCCTTTAAAAAAGCCTTTCCAGAACCTGCATCATAAACATTACAGGGGGGCTCAAGAGGCGGGGTGGAGATGGAGGAGTTTGTTCCCAACTCACCAGGTTGCCTTCAACAGAAAACGATCCTTAAACAAATCAGGCTCAGTTTATCAGGGCTTCAAATACCAGTGTGCGCTCACACACACGTATGAAGAAAATCTCAAAAACACAACAAAAACTGAGGGGAAAAAATCAAAAGTAAAAAGAAGAAATTTTTTTCAAAAAAAAAAGCCCCATATTTTAGAATCAGCTGAGAAGTGACAAAGTAATTTGCTCCTGGCAGTCTATCACGGCAGTCTAATTCCCAGTGACACCATTCAGCTGCTGACTACACTAACTGTCAGAGTCAATTAGCCGGGAGCCAGCAGCGCAAAGTGTTTACGGGTGCTAAAATTCACTCCACACGCTGTGCGGAAGTGAGAAAAAATTACTTTGAGGGAAGGGGGGAAATTCAAGCAGCTGGTTTAACGCTAACAATTGCCTCCGCCGTGCCCCAAGGTGAGAGCGAGGCCTGGAGGATGCCAGGAGGAGAAGAGGGAAGGCAACGTGGCCAGGACCGAGGGCACCCAGGGGTGTCACGGTTGCCTGGGCACATTCACCCGTGGATCCCACTGCCATGGGAGATGGGACAGATCCTGCGGTAGAGCTGGGATGCTAGCCAATGGGGCCAGCTGGAGGAGGCAATTCTGCTGTGGGCTTTCCCCATCCCTGCAGAAGTGGTTTGGAAAGCCAAGGAAGGGGCAGGCATGCACGGGTGGCATGCACTAGCACGCAGGGTGGCTAGCAGAGAAATAACCCATTTTTCCTGCCATCAAGTCCATGTGCCTGCCACAGAGCTGCATGGATGCCATCCCCAGGCCACCCTCACAACCTTTCACATCTCACGAGGGGAGCAAGGAGAAGAAAGTTGGCCAGCTGGATGACAGCAGCGCGGTTCCCTGAAGCCAGGATCTCTCTAGGAGCAGTGAGGAAGAGGAAGAGTGACCTCAGAGCACATGCCTGGATGAGGAAAGCATTGCTGTGACAGCCCCATCAGCCCACAAGCACCAAGGCACAGATGGGAATCAAGAAGGTATCCTCTTTTGCTGCATTGCCCAGTGATAACAAAGGTCTCTCCATCCCTGCACGAAAATAATGCTGCGTGGAGGTCAATGTCAAAGTCTGAGGACCATCAAACTTTCCTTGAAGCCCTTGAAATTTTTCCTGTTGTTGTTCCTGGCTGGGAAGGTGGGATAAGCACATCCAGAAAAAGCTTTAGGCATTTAGGAATCGGTATATAGGAGCTGGAAGATTTTCCTATTTGAGGAAGTTTGGACATTATTAGTTTTTAAAACTGTTATTTTCTTCTCCCCAGATTGTAGCCAGGAAAAAAAACTGTAAAGAAATTGAAAATGGTCCTTCTCTCCCCATCCACAACTCACTTGGAGCTAATGCCCCAAGTTCTCTCTCCCCCTTTTGCAAACACGTTGCAATTACGACTTTTTCTTTTTTGTAGGTATTTCAACAGCAGAGCTTTCACCTTGCCTGAGATGAAGACAAAAGTCTGAAAGCAGAGTTTGTGTGAACAAGGGATATTTTGACAGTTTCAAAGCTTTCCATGAAAAATTGATCAAGAAGTACCTGGGACTCACCTTTTCCGGGAAAAAGATCAGTTCTAGCCAATTGTCTGTTGTTTCTTTAGAGCAAGAAGGTCCTGTCCAGATGTTGCCCAGAGTGTCCAAGGCAGGGTGGTTAACTGGGGCTCTACCCTGCTGTAGGAAGGTTCTTAAACCCATCTCCTCAAGCCTCTGGTAACACCAAAACCAAACTCACAAGAGATCACTTCTTCACCACTTTCCTGCTTTGTCATATGAAGGGTGCTCAGATGTTTGTGCTTTTTCCCAATTTTTCTCAAGTCAAATGTGAAACAAGAAAAAAACCTACCCCAGGGGCAAGTTATGCCCTCCAGCTGCTGAGATGTGGGGTGTCCCGCGGATGCCACCATGTCCGTCACTGCTCAAAAGAAGCCATGGGGCTCGTGGGGTCAGATCTCTTCTCACTACATTTCTTTTGCTACTCCTTCTTTTGCTCTGGTCTGAGTCTGTATGGAAACCAGAGAGGCAGGGAGATGACTTTCTGGTATTTTTATGGCATTCTAGCAAGAGCAGGTGTTTGAGGAAAAAGGATATTGATCTGGATCCAGCCCATAGCCCTGGCCTTTAAACCTGCCCCTTTCCAGGGTTGCCTGGCCCCTCTCCATAGAGGAGAATTCTCCTTCCCTGCAGGGCGATTTCAAAGGCCAGCTCACCACTGGTATTTACTGACATAATTCTGCTGTCGCTCTCGAAGCACCAGCTCTCTAATAGGATGTATCAGCCCCTACGAGATCAGGCAATGGTTCCCTCTCTCTAGTTAGAGACGGAGAAAGTGAGGCAGGAGGTAAGTGAGCTCACCCAACACAGGTATCTCCATTTGGGGTTATGCCGGGGGAGAGACACAGGCTTTCAATGCATCACCTCACCATAAAGGCTTGGAAATGGGTCAGAGAGCTCACACTCTAAAGCAGATGATATTTCCCCATAGCAGTTTTGGGGGCAAACCAGGACACCCACACATGCTGTCTACCTTCTGCTGAGCTGAATCCTGCTGTAGTAGTCCATCAGGAGAGGTCTGAGAGTCACAGACTCACACCTTCTGCTCTCCCACCTTCTTCAGGACATGCTTGAAGGCTGGCATGTCGTGTCCAGCCTGGCTGCACCCTCATCTCCATTGCAGAGAGCGATCAGCAGCAGTCAAACAGAGGTGGACAGACCAGGGTGCTTTAAGCAAAGCTCCGTGTTTGGTAGCTCAGACCTAAATTTGTTCCTCTGCCCATTTCCCTCACACACACGTTTTCATGCCATGTGAAACTAAAAGCAGCAAAATCCCTCCTGAAAGAGACAGGTAGTGTCCTAATTAACCCAGAGCAGGAGGAGGGGGATGCCATTCCCGGGACAGTTCTTGGGGAGAGATCTTGGAATCACAGCAGACACAAAACACCGGGTCACACTCTGTGGCCGTGACCTCAACTTTCTGGCTCCAAATCGCTAAATGCAACCTAATAGCAGCTATTTCTGCCCTTAAGCTGCGGTAACATTAAACATTGGACCCCTGGCTTGCCCACACACTGCTCTCTGCCTGCTGCTTCTCCCAGCTTTCAAGAGATTGTGCTCAATGAGCACTCCCACGAAAAGGGTTCAAGTACCAGCCTTGCTGATGTTGATTACACTGGAGTCATCTCATCTACCTTCCAGGTGCCTGCTCTGCTGTGAAATTCCTGCAGTTTTAGCTGTACAAGCTCTAGGCTTGTACATAACCTCTCTGAACACTGCTGCAAAGCAGGTAGCAACAGTGGCTAATACTCCATAGAAGTTAGGTAGCCCAACCAAGGGAGAGAACCACCTACCAAAATGCAGACAAGACCCCTCAAGACACCCTCAAGAAAGGTCTTGGCAACTCAACACTTCAGTGTTGGGGGTTTAACATCCTAACAAATGCAAACCAGCAGGGTTTCCATTACATTAGTAATGTTCTTGGTGCATGGGATTAGTGTGGCCAAGCTGTTTTTTCTGTCCAAGGGCTGTTGCATCGGTAGGATCTTTATTGCTCATGTTATGATAGGTCCCAACATGTTCCCATGGTCAGACTCCACCCAAACACTTAAGGAGCCCCCAAACTTCTTCTGCGAGAGGATACAGACCAATGAAGGCAATTGCTGCCCTCCTCCATGGTCAGGCAACCCTGGGCACGCAAAGTGCTTCACCCAGACAGCACACTGGTACCTAAACTGAGCCCTCAAGCCTTGAACCTCCCACCCAGGACAACCACAATGACACCAGCAGGCCAGCATCTTACCACTGAGCTTGTTGCGCTGTTAAACCTCTGGATTTTGTAGAGGTTTCATAACAAACGTACAGAAAACTCGATGGGAGGAACAGGACAAAGGAGTTGGGGTTTTTACCAGATTTTAAATTCATGAAATATGAATTTGATCCTTTTGATCAAAGGAAAGGAATATGATCCTTTCAAAGAAGTCTCACTGACACTGTAAGGCAATGACCCCCAAGTTGGAGGAAAGCCTTTGGGCACCATGGGAAACATCTCCCCTCACCATGGAGGGGTAGGCTAAGCTGTGTACTGTAGTGAATGGCTCAGGTCCAGGAACACCCTCACTGGAGACCTGGGACCTACCTCTGTCAATTCAGCCAGTCTGCCATGGAGAAAGAAGGAGACGAATGAGTGGATGGACCATGCTGAGCCCATAAAGCACCCCAAGTACCAGGAACTTGTTTTCTCCCTGAGCACAGCCAGAACAAACCCCACTTGTCTTTGGAAGAAGATGGATCCAAATCCATTTATCCTGCTCAATTACTGATGAGTTATCAGGAGGCTACTTGGCACACTGTCCGTCAGCACAATGGGTAAGAACATACTGGAAGAAGCTTCAAGTCCTGAGCACAACTGAGGTCCCCTTGTAGGGATACAGGAGGGATGTCCTAGAGTAGGTCCCAGTCCCCATCCCTAGAAGTAGTCTTGAGGTAATGTGGCTGCAAGGAATGAAATTCTTCTCAACTACTGGGCAAATGTTTCTCCCCCTTTTTCTAAGCATCACACTGCACTTAACGCACAGAGTGAGGGCCCAGGGTCACAAATGCTGCACCAACTGGACACCCTCTTGACTGTCTGTAACCAAGGCCATCAGTTTCAGCTGAGAGTTAACCAAAGACAGACATATCCTGATGCGGGACCCCTGCCTGTCCTAGACACCAAGTACTGCAGCTTGGTAGGACACTCCAAGGAAAAGACTTTGCAAGGGGTTGAGCTCATTGGAGCTCAGCAAGTAAAACAGGCCTTCATTTCTCAGGTGCTTAGAGAAAACAAAGTGGTGCGGAGAGGGGACTTGGACTCCACTGATCTGAAGAGATCTCTAGAGCATCTCTCTGTAGGTACCAACTCATTCTGGTGGATGGCATGGCCAAATTACCAATCACCTTTTGAGTTAAAGGATGCAGTTGGCCCTGGAAGACAAGCAGAAAAACTTATCTCTGTATAGCATTATCTGTACTGGAAGTAAATCTTTCTTACAATCAGAGGTTGAGGTCCTTTCTGAGGCCACCTCTGCAACTTCAGGTGTCTATACCCTGGGTCAGAGACACAGTGTTGAGAAACCTATGCAATGACTCTAGAGAATGTTGCCAACATGTTCATGAAAGAAGAGATGAGGAAAGACCAGGGAAAGACAGACCCCATAGGGTGCTCACTGGGGGTCTCATGAGCTCTATCAAACATTGCAAAAGACCTCCATGGAAGGTTTCTATCATCCTCCAACACTCACTCATCGGTTCCTTCCTGGCAGCCTCCCTGCCGAGGTCTGAAACCTGGACCTATGACACAAGCAACCTGCAGGGCATGTTCCCCTACCAGATCCTCACAGTGAAGGAACCTGATACATAGAATCATAGAGTGGTTTAGGTTGGAAGGGACCTTCAAGATCATCCAGTTGCAACCACCCTGCCGTGGTCAGGGACACCTCCCACCAGCCCAGGTTGCTCCAAGCCCTGTCCAACTTGGCCTTGAACCCCTCCAGGGATGGGGCAGCCACAGCTTCTCTGGGCAACCTGGGCCAGGGGCTCACCCCCCTCACAGCCAAGAATTTCTTCCCAATGTCTCATCTAAATCTCCCCTTTTCCAGTTTAAAACCCTTCCCCCTCATCCCACGGCTCCCCTCCCTGCTCCAGAGTCCCTCCCCAGCTTTCCTGGAGCCCCTGGAGGGACTGGAAGGGGCTCCAAGGTCTCCCTGCAGCCTTCTCTTCTCCAGGCTGAACCCCCCCAGCTCTCTCAGCCTGTCCCCACAGCAGAGGGGCTCCAGCCCCCCCAGCATCTCTGGGGCCTCCTCTGGCCCCGCTCCAACAGCTCCGTGTCCTTCTGCTGAGGACTCCAAAGCTGGACACAGTACTCCAGGTGGGGTCTTCCCGGAGCGGAGCAGAGGGGCAGAATCCCCCCCTCACCCCCCTGCCCACGCTGTGGGGATGCAGCCCAGGCTGCGGGGGGGTTTCTGGGCTATGAAAGGGCAGCTGCTGACAGCAAGACGTTGTCTTCATCCTCCTGCAATATCTCTGGGACCACTTGTGGCCACATGGGCCTGAATGTCAGATTGATAGGCCCCATTTGAGACTCAGTAATAAAAAAGCCTGTTCACTCTGATGCATTTTTTAAATGAAAAATGGAGTACAGAACAATACAAAAATGTCTGTGTCATTCAAATTTCTTTTATTCTGCATCAAAGCGAAGTAGGGGACTTTTTGAGATTTCATTTTCGACACAAAAAATTACAGGGAGTATTTTTCTATTGCAGACATCTTTTTTGCCCTTTCAGAATCATTATTTTTTTCTCCCTTTCCTCCTCCTTTGCTAGTGAAGAAAAAGTAGGGGGCTTGTTTTTACTTTTTTTAAGGAAAAGAAGATGAAGAAGAAATAAAACACCAAAGGACAAATATATAGGCGTTCTCCAGTAGAAATCGTGGTCAAAAGACACAGTTATTTTTTCTCCTGAGATTTTGCACAAAAGTTGGTTTCGCAGCAGACTGGTGCTGAGATTGTCTCCAAAAGCAGGGTGCTGGCTGACTTGCTCTGGACTGCATTAGCCCTTTATTTTTGCACAATAATATGTTTCCCAGTCTGAGTAGAAGATCAGGTGCTTTAGAGTTTAGCAGAGGGCTTCTTGGAGGTCCTACAAGAGAGAGGAGGGATGTGGCAGGACAGGCAGAGCTCTCTCCTGGTTTCAGAGCAGTTTTCATCTTCACTAGAGTCTGATGCTCTGTAACTGAAGTCACCTGTGACGGCAGAACCTGCAGAGACTCAATCTCCTGCTGCTCTGTCACCAGCTCTGTGTCTCATTTACATTTAATGTCACTCCAGGTAATCAGCCAGGGAATGTGGCCCTTGGACACAGCAAATGCAATAGAAGTTTGGCAAAAGTTTTGTAATTATCGGCAATAAAGTCTTCCCTGGGGTAGCTATGGTGATTAGCAAATTTCAGCCTTTTTTTTTTTTTTTTTTCTTCTCTTAAAATGTGTATATCTACCCTGAGAAATTCAAAGCCAGAACCCAAATCAGTGTGAGACTGCAACTGAGTCATCATGGAGCTGTGGGAACCTGGCTATACGCTGTCATGTTTTTTTAAATACAACTTATCTGAGAGCAGACAAAGTCTGGAAGATCTGACAGCCAAAAGCAGAGCTTAACCAACGCATACTGGAGATGCACGGCAAGTTGTTAATGAAGAGGGTAATTAAGAGTGACAAGAAGGAAGCAGCACTTTCATTACTGTCCATTCAACCTTTGAGGATACTGCTGTATGTGAGATGGTCCTGTCCAACCAGTGGTTGTGGGTTCAAGGGAGAGCTAATGGCAAGGGCAGATAACCAAAATTATTGAGTTAGAGCATCTTAGTGAGCTGCGCACCATCAGCTGAGCTGAGCGGACTTTCCACCTACAACTTCAGCCCTAATTGACATCATTCACACTAAAGCATTTTAGTGGCTGAGATCCCCAAGGACAGGGAGTTACCACAGCCCAAAGTATTAATGAGAAAACATTAAATTGTAGTAACTCCGTCATGTGTCTGGCACCAGCATGTTGGGCCTAAAGAAGTGACGACTGGCTTGAGGTGTCCTACCAACCTAGTGTAGAAGATGTTGATATCAATGTATCTCACTCCCAATGAAAACCATGAGAGTTTGGCATCTAAAACCAAGTGAAGCTCTACCTTGAACATCTTTATGTCCTAACCTTAGGGCTGCCTCTCTGTGTAGGAGCACTCCAGCATGTCCAGATGTTCATCAAAAGCCACCTTTTGACCCCAGGATCACAAACTGAGACACATAAAAGAAAAAATTACAGATTTGCAGATGGGTGTGACTGATGCCCTCTGCTCCTGACCCCTGGTAATCACTTCAGTGATTTATCAGCTAGAACTATGGGGCCATATTCATTTCATAAACCTACTCCAGTGAAGCAATTGATCCACTTCATCTACAGGAGAAGAGCAGCCCTGTGCAGCACCGCGGGGTTCAAAAGACACGTCTGAGCAGTGTGAACCCAAGTGGGGAGGACAACGCAACACCCAGACAGCATGTGGCATGGAGGGGAAAGAGAATTTGACACTGAGATACTTAAATGACAGCCTCGGAAGAGAGAGGATGGATGGATGGATGGATGGATGGATGGATGGATGGATGGATGGATGGATGGATGGATGGATGGATGGATGGATGGATAGAGATAGCATGAATATTTTCACTTATGCTCATAGATCCCACCAGATAATACCTAGCTCACTGAAAGGGGTCATGTTTTGCTTCCTTCATGTGTGAGAAGTGATGACCAGGTCATCTGGGAGGTTGAAGACTGTACCCTACACTGTGCTTAGCAGCTCCCATGCCCACCAGCCCACCTCGGCAAACACTGCCACTGCCCTTAGTCCCCAGAGTTCAGATTACGCCTAAGATGCACTCAGGTATTAAATGCGATGTGACAGCTGCCAGCCAGCAGCATCCCACCTTGAGCAAAGGACCGTTTGGAGCTGCATGACTTCCAAAATTCTCTGCTCCCACCACTATGTGGCTGGATGAAAGCTCGGCCTGGAAGTTCTCAAGGATGTGGAGGTCTTGTGCAAATCTTGTCCAAGGTACCAGCGAGGGGCTGGAGTGAGCACTTGGCATCGCACACCTAAGTATGAGCAGGGAGGGTCCACCTCACCTCTCTAAGGATATGTATGGAGCAAGAGAACACCTCTGGGAGTCACACCAACTTCTCTTGGAGTCATTAGGGAGAAGCAGGCATTTGCAGGTGTGATTCATCTGGCTTTCTGCAGACATCAAAGTTCAGATGAGATCAATTGCCCCTCCAGCAAGGCCTATTTTTCTCTTTGGCAGCACAGGCAGCCACTATGAGCACAGACAGCTGCTTTTGGAGGGATGAGTCCCTCTTGGTATCTCTTTTTTAAAAAATAAGAATCAAGTAGCACATGCACTTCCTCACTGAAAACACCCATCACCTTCAAAATCCCCCATGAGAAGAAGCCATCAAAGCTCGTTGTCACCCCTGTTTGCACACAGTTTTCTTCCACCCTCTGGAAAGTTCAGCTCCAGAGGAGGATCACCTCCCCTCTCTCCCACCGGCTGTTCCTGTGGGGAAGAAAAAAGTCCCAGCCCCACAGCAGAGGGATTACAGCCCAAATCTATGCTGGCACCTGAAATTTATTGAAGAACCAACATTTCTTCCTGGATTTGAATAAAAATCACTGGCTTGAGGGGAGCTGAGGAACCTGCAGCAGAGGCAACACTTGAACCCCTATCAGCTCCTGGATCCCAAGCTGACAGCATCACCAAACACCCGCATCTCTCGTCCCCATGGACCTGCCACTCCAGGAACAATACTCACCCCAACAGCAGGCAGGAGATAAAGCTCCCCGAATTATTCACGGTGCTGCCTGTGGTAGGAGATGGTGAAAGGAGATGGGAGGGAGAGAGGGAAGGAGGGAGAGAAGAAAAAAACACGCACAACAAGCTTGTCAGTTGACTTCTTAAGCAAAAGCCAGCAAACCGTGCAGTCAGGCACCGAGTCGGGTTTCTCCCAATTAAATTTAACAAGTGACGTCCCTGAATCTTTCATGAGCATTCGGAAATTTTAGCCCATCTGTCTTTATGCACACACACAAGTCTCGCTCCTGCTAGCGCTTTTAAACGCCACGATACTCCAGCGATCAAGCCCTGCCTTTTTGTACTGCACCAGCAGCACCCAAGGGACTTTAAACACCTCTACGCCGGGTGGTGAGAGGGTGAGCGTGGCCACACAGCCAGGATGGAGGTGGGCAAAAGGGTTCTCATCTGGGCCATCTCCTCAGCAGGGCTTGCCGATGCTGCTGCGACTTCCGCGGGAGAGGCATCACTGCCTCCATCGCTGCTGCATCGGCCCCCCCCTCTACCCCCTCCTTCCTCCCGCGTGATCGATTGTCACTTTAATTATCTGTCGTCCCCGCGACATGCCGGCAGGTTCCCCAACCTGAGTCAGGCTTCAGAGTGGCTCCTGGGTCTCGGTGTGTTTGTGTGCCGCCTGCGCGCAGCATCGACTGCTTTCAATTAAAGCTCGGAGGTAACCTGAAAGAGGCTCGCCGGCTGCCGGCGGGGGCAAGCACCGAGACGGGGAGAGGAGGAGAGGATGAGGAGCAGAGGGAGGAGGATCCCACTGGGTTAACTACGGAGGGCGACAGGGCTGAAAACACCGAGGTGGGATGGTGGAAGCTGGAGGGATCTTGCCCTGTGAGGCTGGGGAAAAAGACTGGCATTCCTAAGATTCTTGATACAAGATGTCTTTGTAGAGGAGGAAAACCACTTATTGTCCCTCTCACAGGCTTCCCCATCCTGCTGCTTCATCAGCAACATGATTCCAAGAGCACAAGGCTAACAGATATGGCCCAAGACCTCCTTGATCTTGGGATCAAGGGATTTTGAGACATGGGGAGTCCTCTGCGATTGCAACCACTTGGCCCTGGCCTCACCTAACCGTGTTGCGTGCAGTGGGTCTGCACAGCGATGGGGAGGGGTGAACGCAATGTCAGCAAGTGATGGGAGAGGGACTTAAACTGTGGAGGTGGAAGATGGCTCTAGGGTTTTGGGATCACAAGAGCTTATGTCTGCAGCCTCCTGTAGCTTTAGAGGCTGAAGGTGTGGCAAGAGCAAGGAGAGGTTCAAGTATGGCCATGACGATGAGCTCAGATGAAGGAGCTGGCACAGGGGTCTGGGGGAGTCAGCAGGGTGGTCATGACCGCATGTTGGTGGCATGATGGGTTGCACAGGTACCCGGCTCATCCATCAGACCCATCGGAGCTAGGTGACAAGCATTGCAGAAAGCCCACACCTGCAAGGCCTCTCTCTGCCCTTCCTGCCTTCAGAAGATCCTCTTCCTAGGAGGTTCTTCAGCTGCTTCAGCAGCAAACGGCACTGAAGTAAATTCCAGTAATTTTACTCCATTTTGACCTGGCAACAATAAATCCTCATGGATCTGAGTGATGCATTGGTTGCCCCATGTTGGATTCGTATTTTCTCCAGGACACAAACAGCCTCTAGAACCCTCAGGATGACTGTTCAAATGTCTTCAGGAGTGCTTTGGTTGGTTATTGCTGTCCTTGTCACACTTGGTGTGACAGCACCTGGACAACCCACTGGGTTCCAGGCCCTCATCATGTTTGTGCATCATACAGAGAGAAAAGGACAGGTCCTTATCACCAGCAGAGAGCTTCCTAAACGTTTTACAATTTAAATTGGATTGCACATGTTCACAGTCTAAATACACCTTGGTTATTTCTGGAGTGTGGCTTTTTATCCAAGCTGTAATAACTCGGTGCTCCAATAGCAAAGCTTTTGCTGCTTTGACTGGTTATGTTCAGCACAGGAGCTGCTGGACCGGGAGGGGTGAGGGGGGATGGTTTCTATAACTAAGCAAAATGATGCTCATGTGAACATGGGTCATTTCATCTGGGGAGCCAAAGTGGAAGGAGGCGTGATGGGAGCAGCTTTCACGTCAGCGGGGAGATCCCTGCCAGCTCTGATGATCTCTGGATCTGACTAGCAAGAAATTCCTTCCCAGACTGGGCAGCGCCAGACGTAGGCTGGCTACTGAATTATCTCCAATACAAGGGAAAAACAGCCATTACATGGTGAGCCCATGCACCGACAACCCTGTCTCCATTCATCTGGCTTTGCACAGCTCTCCAAGCCCTCTGTCAGACACAGCACCCACCATAGACCCACGGGTGTATCACCTGGGTCCTTGCAGTTTCTGTTCTTCCCCTCTTGCGGAGAACTCATCTCTCCTGGTCGGCCAGGGGAGCCACAGTTCTCATCCCAACCTGCCTCCACAACTCCCAACCCACCAAGCTGGTGGATCAAGCCATCCCCAGCCTGATCCAGTCCCCGCTCTCAGCCCTCCACTTTGACACAGGCTCTGCATCCTTATCCCTTAGGTGGCAAATACATAGATGCCTCCGTTGTCCCACCAGGAGAGGGACGGTGCTGGCTTTCAGCTCATGCACAGCTTGGGAAAGCTTGGTGTCAGCCTCAAGGAAGATGCAGACTCACAGGCGTGGAGACACGAAATTGCCTGATGTGCTTCAGCAGGGGAATTCCTAAGTGAGGACAACCCTCCTTGGACACCGTTTCTCTTTGTTTGCATCCTACTCAATCACTTGCCTGCTGTTGCTGCCTCTTGTCCTACCCTGGGGGCTGGCAGGACCCAAAGGCTCAGCAATGTCCCTTGCAGGTAGGTACTGATGCTGCAGGGACCTCAGTAGACAGACAGATGGGGAGACAGATGGAAGAAGGATCTTCTGTACCTGGAGGGCAGAGATCCCCCTGGAGAAAGGGGATGCTTAGGCTGCTCTAACTAGAAGCAAAAGCTAGAAATTTCACAGTTTCACGCATTGGCAGGGAGACGTGCTGGGCTCTGCTGCTGTTCCCAGAGGACCACCATGAAAACCCCGCAACAGCAGGCATTTCCATCCCAGTCACCTCGGGGGGACAATCCTGCCAGCCCTCCTGGGGATGGAGCAGATGATCTAATGGGTGTTTAGCATTTTCCAGCTCTCAGCTTCTCCCCCTCAAAGCTGAGCTTGCATTCAAAGTCCAGGCTCTGGCTCCAAGTCCCATCCCAAGCCAGCAGCAGTCAGGTCTCCTTTCTCTTGAGTGATAGAGAAGATAAAATCCAGCCTTTGAGTGAGGTGAGGGACTGAGAAATTTCCCCAAGCTCAACTTGTTTAATAATGTCCCATGGAATTACTTGCAATTTCCTTTGTGCTGCCTGTTGCCCCCAGCAATTCCTGCGTTAAGTGTTCCCCAAGCCCCTGTGGACACGGCAGTTTCTGAAGATATAACCTGATTCAAAGCCATCATCATTCTCGGAGAACCTTAAGGGGACAAACAAGGTCCTGGAGACCCTTTTGCTGTCCTGGGTTTTGAGAAACCAGCTCTGGCTGCACTGGAGCTAATGCTTATGGGTTTGCCCCACAGTTTTGACTCGCTCACCTTCTCATCCCCGATATGAATTCCCTCTCAGCCCTGCATAACCCTGGATGGCTGAGAGGCAGCTACTCCAGTTCTGGATCATTGGGTTTTACTTTGCAGTTTGAGATATCGTGATTAGCTGGTTGCAAAGGGAGCTCAGCTCAGGTCTGCTTTCTCCTTGCCTTGCTCCATCCCTAAGGCTTTACCACTGGCCAGTGCTGGAAGTGGGATCCTGGGCTAAACAGGCAGATACAGCTGCATTACAAGGTGCCACCTTTTCAACGATAGCATCGTAGGGATTGTAGTCTGAGCATATGCAACCTGCAAGGTATCAAAGATGAGGTGGTATCTTTTAAATCAGCTAAGGCATCTGAGAAATGTAGACGAGCTCTCTGAAACGTCAGCCCTCCAAGCAGCTGGGCAAACAACAAAGAGCATCAAGGCAATCCAGAGTAAGAGCATGGACTCTTCAAGTCCAGACAGCTCTTTAACCCAAAGCTTCTGCTTTCTTTTTGTCCCTGCTGGAAAGAAATCCATGCCTTCAATCCGTTTGCACTGTTCCCCCTCCAGCTCTCTGCAAGCACTTGTGTTAACCCTCATCAGGGAACAACTCAGGGTTAAAATTAACCTGGGGGGAAAATCCTAAGGGTTTTTACAGCCAGAAAAAAAAAAAAAAAAAACAGAGGACTTTTTTCACCCCTTTGGAGCAGCATGGCCTCCTCTGAGAAGAGCTCGAGATCTTGGACAACAACCATCATCCCTTCTCACGTGCCTAGTGGTTACCCTTGCTACCACCCCTTGGATTCACAGTAACAGACTTTTTTTGCCTACATCTTGTGAGAGACTTAATCCAAGAGTCTAATTCACGTTCCCCTAAAGCAGTCCCTCGGGCCATCTCCAGTGAGCTGACCTCCGGCCTTTGCTACACCAAGAGGATCCCCAGAGAAGTCTCAAGCCCATTGCTTCTGAGAAACCCTCCCTGATCAGCATTCAACCTTGACATAACTGAGGGGAAGGACATAATTATATGCTCATTAGTTGGACAACAGGTCAGAGACAAGAGGTCAGAAATACAGAGCAACATAGAGAGAAAAATAAGCAAATCATAATGTGTAAAGAACTCATGAAAAAGAGGTTTTAAGGACAGGCTGGAAGCAGGAAGAAGATGCTGGGATATAGAATTATAGAATTGTTTAGGTTGGAAAAGACCTTAAAGATCATCTAGCTCCAAATCCCCTGCCATGGGCAGGGACATCTCCCACTAGACCAGGTTACTCAAAGCCTCATCCAGCCTGGTCTTGAACACCTCCAAGGATGGGGCCTCATCATAACAGGCATCCCATAAGCCTGCTGCATGCCTAGAGAGGTAGGAACTAAGGTGGCTCCATGTCTAAATCATCCTTCTTGAACTCCTCTGTGCACCCAGGATGACATTTTAGGGCCAGCACCATTGGTCCAGCCATGCTTTTTTTCCCTCAGGGCTGGCATATGCCTCTGCCTTCCCAAAAAATATTGGCCACTTCCAAAGCCAAACCCAGGCATTCTGGGATAAGGATTGGGAAGACATTTTTTCACCATCCAGAAAGTTCAGAAGTTAGATTTTCAGTGAAAATGTCCCGAAGGGCAGGCTCTGGCCAGGTCCCAAGCATTGACACAAGATGGTAGCATGGCCCCAGAGCACAGGTAGACTATTTTTGGTTAATTTTTCCACCTGAGAACATCATTCATCCAGCTGTAGGTGCCCTGGGAAGGTGTTTCAATGCCCTCGTGGTAACTGACAGCAGAGGAGAAGACAAGAGTATCCCAGTTCCTGAAGGCAGCTTTGCAATGGAGAGGAGCCAGTCAAATAACCAGTTGTCACTCAAAGGGGCAGCCCCTCTACCCAAACCCACTCATGTGGCTTGGTTCCAGAGCTCATGCAGCCCCATTGAAGGACTTAAACCAGGAGAAAAGCATCTTACACCAGAAGTGATGGACTCCATGTTGGGCAACATCCCTGGACCAGCTCTCCATAGGCTCAGAGCATGGTCAGTGCTGGTCCAAGGGACAGGGCACGACCGCATAGCTGGTACAGACGGGATGCGAGATGGGTGCTTTTAGACACTATCATCGCAATTTAGCTGGAGCATGAAACCGCAGAATCACCAACATGCCCTCATGACATGCTGGGACACATGATGAACACCAGCCACCATCAGCAATCTCAGCAGAGAGGCTGAGAGAGGACAAGAAAGCAAAAAATGCTGGAGATGTTTCCTCCATGTGAACAGCACAAGGTCTCCAAGGACTGTCCAACACATCAGACTCCTTGGCACTTGAATGACCTCAGCTCCTGCTTGACTGTCACTACAAACCTACTGCTGGCCTGAAATAAAATAATAAAGAATTAATCAAGACAAAGCTCTCATCGGTGTTAATGCTTCACAGCTCCTTAGGCACTGTACTGGAGCATTTCAAATGCCTGGTAGTTCACTTTGCTTTATGAAATAATTACGATGGAGAGGCAACCAGTGCGGTTGCCTCAGTCCTGGGCGCTGCTCCCACCATCATGCCTTTGTGTGAGCTCACAAGATGGGCATGGAGGAAACGGCCTGCAAAGGACTTTCAGAGACTTCACTCCTTCATTTCATCAACAAAGGGATCGTGATGCTCTTTTTCCTTCCAGTACCAACATCTCTTTCTCTTCCTCTCACCCTGAGGGAAGCCCATGTCTCCCCTGTCATTTAACCTCACACAGCCCCAGTCTTCTCCAGCGCAGACCTCAAGGGCATTAACTTACCCTGGTGACATCTTCTAGGAGACAGTCCCAAGCTCTAAAGGATGAGATGTGTCTGATGGTCCTGCAAACCTACTTCTGGGGGTCACAGCATTTCCATAGCACCAGTCTACCCACATCAGCCATCACAGGGCAATATTACTGCAGACAGACCCCACACATCACTAGTCTTGGTGAAGTACCAAACCTTTGGAGCCCTCTCAGGACCATAAGGCTACACAGGACAACTTTGAAGTCACACTTGGCTCACCACACCTACAGCAGTGATTATCCATCCCCCTGTCTTAAGTATTCTTGGACTTTGTTATTATAGTATTGGAGCACCTCAACGTCCACCTTGGTATGGATGGTAGTTTGGTTAATTCAAGAAGCAGCACACACCAGTGCTCAAAGGACTGGAGAGCCAAAGAGCTGGTTTAGAGCAATGAACAAGCTGAGCCAAGGGGGGAATAATTTTCCTGCCCTGCAAAACTGTGCCTGGCCCTAAGCTCTGAGATTCTGAGATACAGTGTCTGCAGGTCGCTGAAACATGGGCTGCAGAGACCATGTTATTTCCACCAAAGTTGGATAGGACAGACAACCAGGGCTCAACAAAAAACATTAGCGTCTTCCCTGAATTTAGATGTCTCTGTTGTATGTGTCTCCATCTGAGCTGCACACACGTGGCTTCATTCATGGTCCAGAGAGAAAAAACAGCATTTTTATAGTGCATTCATCCAAAAAAACATAGGCATTTACTTTAGGTTGAGTGAACCTCCGGTTGCTCTCTCCGGTGACGATAGAGTGACCCAGCCTACCTGGACCAAGGGGAGATGCTCATGTTTCATCAGATAAAACCTGCAGTACCTGACGGCCAACCAGGCAGCATTGTCCAAGTGTAACGCAGCCACCTCGCAGGCTTAGGCCTCCTTCAGCTCTACAAGCAGGAAGGAAAGGAGAAAATTTAGGTTGAGGCTTAGCTGCTCTTGATTTTCTTCACCTCAAGCACATTTCTTCTTATTCTACTGATGGTACAGTCAATTTTTTTTTATCTCCATCACTGGCTCAACCACAGCACCGAGAAGCAGTTTCCTGAAACTAGACCTCCAGTAAATCTACCTCCAGTGTCTCCACCCTAAGTCCTCCTGCCAGGAAAGCAAGCTCAGCTTGGAAGAGTGAGAAATTTGCTATCTGTTGACTCCTCACTTTCATTTCTGTGTTGCAGCCTCCACGTGTGCATCGCCAGCAGTGAGACAGAAGCTCTGAAGACTTCTGCAAAGGCTGATGCAGAAGGATTGTTTTCAAGTCTTGCTCACTCTCCATAGGAGAAGCTGCCTCTTCCACTGGCTTCCTGAAATCACTTGTATTAAGATGCATCCCTGGTGCCGTAATCCAGTAAATCCAGTGCATTTTAATGGAGCACACAGGCTCAGGTGCTTTCATTTCTAAATGCCTTGCTCAGAGCAACTGTTGAGAGCCCTGACAGCATTTCATATGGGCAAGAATGCAGGAAGCTGAGAAGTGGGAAAGAAGAGGGCTTGGAAGCAACAAAAAAATCAGTGTTAATTATTTCATAGAATCGTATAATGGTTTGTGTTGGAAGGGACCTTAAAGATTATCTTGTTCCAACGCCCCCTGCCCTGGGCACAGACACCTCCCACCAGCCCAGGTTGCTCCAAGCCCCGTCCAACCTGGCCTTGAACCCTTCCAGGGATGGGGCAGCCACAGCTTCTCTGGGAAAATTTCATGGAGTAAAAGACACAATGGACACAGCAAGAATGAAACTGCAGTGAACCCATCCCTAAATCCAGCCCTGGAAACCCGATGGTCGAGAGTCTCCAAGACCTGCATCCTTGCTCCAGGCTGCTGAGCAAGTCCATCTCATCCCTGCGGACACAGCATTAGAAGAGCCCTTGGGGCACGAGATGAAGATGCTTTGGCCCATGCATCAGACCGCCCTGCTGTGCCTCTGGGCTTTGCCAGACTCCAAGCCACCATTCAGGGCTCGCACAGGAGCCAGGGCAAGATGCAAGCTGCAATGGAAGTGGGGTTAGAGGGCAACTTGGACGTTGCTGATAAGCTCACTTTAAATCCCAGCTCACCCTTCCTCTGCCCAAGACCTCCCTGTGCTTCCCTCAGATCCATCACCATAACAGGAAGAGTTATTGGAGACGTGCTGGAGTATTTCCACCTCTTCTTGCAGGCTTAGAGAGCCGCACATGAAGGCTAGTAAATTAGACCACGTCAGGGACTATTCCTGGGTACCACATTGGACAAAGCCACCTCAGGCTGCAGCTAAATTTGGCTGGTTGGACACAAGCCCTGCCATGCCAGGTCCATCAAGACCAGAGGTCTGTGGCCCCGTTGAGCTCAGCTGCAAAGATGCAGCCAAAATCCCACTTTCTTGGGGAAGCTTTAGGTAATTTGGGGAGCTACATGGCTCCTTTTTGAGGTGGAGATTGTTTTAATCACTCTGCCAATTCTCGCTCTGTCACTTCGGTGAGTTGAACCCATCTCCTGCGCTGCCAGCCCTTGCTCCCATGGACCCCGACTGCAACCCCAGGGGGATCAAATCAAAACACAACGGGGAAAAGGCAGCAGGAGAGGAGCAGCCGCGAGTCGGTGCTAAATGCTCAGTGTGATGTAAAATCAGCCTCGGCTGCGTATGCAAAACTCGCCCCACGGAAACGATGCGCATTAGGAAACCAGAGCTGCCCCTGGATACCGCACATGTTACGGGGAGATGATTTACATCAAGTCCTTTCTAGAGGAAACTGTCAGCCTTGACAGGCAACAGATTTGACCTCCCTTGACAATTGCCCCAATTTGCTCAGCTCTTTGCTTTATGGATCCTGGCCAGGTTTTGTTTTGGTTGCTTAAATATTTCTTCTTTGTGGGTAATTTTCTTTTTTTTTTTTTTTTTTAAAGTGAATTTAGCACCATTAGAAGATGCCTGACTGACAACCCTGGCAACCAGGGACTCTTTAGCCACACAATGCTTGTGTCACCAAGAGGTGCAGAGGCGTCTTCTGCTTAAACAGCGGCTGTTTTTAAAACCATCAGCAAATATTCCGTCATAAGAACTGTCCCTGCAACTCTGCTTGTTTCATGACCTGGGCTAGAGAAGCCTGAAAATTGGATATCTTAGCTGTGGTGGCTAAAGAGGCTTTAGGATTCATCTCATATCCTTTTATCCCCATTTTCTTATCACATCGATAATTCTGCCCTGTTCTACACTTTTGAGGATTTTTTTTTTTTTTAAATTTCCTAGAAATACCAATAGTTAACCTGGGACCATGCAAACTGGAAAGACGATGTCAAGGAGCACAGAGCAAGGGCTAGTGATTCGTGTTTGCGCAGCTAAGAGCTCCATGCTGGTTTTAGTCAACACCTATTTAACTCACCCTACCCATCATCAGAATGAAAAAAAAAAAGGAATAAAATCTGTTTAAACTGCAACTTTCTTGGAAAAAAAAAAAAAGGGAATAAAATCTGTTTAAACTGCAGCTTTCTTGATGCAGCGCTTAGGAGCTGATCTATTCTTCTGCACCCTCTGATGAATTTTTGGGAAAAGATAAAAAAGGTTGAGATTGAGTGCTCCTGAATGCCTAGGGTGACAAACAAGTAGGGAGAGAAGCGCACACCTCTCCAAATACTCAAAAGGAAGAACAGTCAGCCTGTCTTCACCCATTATGATTTTTTTTTGCATTTGCGAAGTTGCCTTCATATCCCCGAGGTGCTATTTCTCCTTAGCAGCCCCTTGCTTTGGGGGTTGGTGGCAAATCTCTAGGGCAAGTTCTTTCCTCCACGGGCTGGAGGAGACAGGACTGTGGGACAAGAGCAGCTCAGTAGGGATGGGGGATGGATGTGGTGGCCAACAGCCCACAAGGCTGGTGTTATTGTAATTACATAAACCCAGTCCACTGTTGTCCATCCACAGCTGAACTTGCATGATATGGGATCTCTCTGTGCTGGACACAATTTCTAACCCCCCCATATTTGACCCATGGACCAGTCAGATTACAGAATCACAGAATCACAGGATGGTTTGGGTTGGAAGGAACCTTAAAGATCATCTAGTTCCAACCTCCTGCCATGGGCAGGGACACCTCCCACCAGACCAGGTTGCTCAAAGACGCCTCCAACCCGGCCTTGAACACTTCAAGGAATGTTTCCAGGGATGGGGCATCTACCGCCTCTTTGGGCAACGTGGCTCAATGTTTCACCATCCTCATTGCAAAAATTTTATTCCTTAAATTGTTTGAATCTCCCCTCTTTTAGTTTAAAAAAATTACCCCTTGTCCTATCGCAACAAGCTCTGCTAAATAGTCTGTCGCCATAGTACCATGCTGCCTGCAAAAGTACCCTAGCATCCTCCAACATCTCATCCCATCCCTGCTTTTCCCACACTTTCTGCAGCTACATTACCCCAGATCCCTAAAAAAGCAATGAATTCCCTGGCCACCTCCCAGCAAAGCATTCGGCATCCCCAGTCTCACCACTCAAAGCCATTTTCTCCAGCCCAAAGCCCCAAACTGGTCTCTTCTAGCCCTTCTGCTGGGAAATTTCAGTTTTGCTGGGGATTTTTGCATGGGGATGTGTATGGGAGCAAGGACAATTGTTCCTGCAGCTTGGGTAGGGTTAACAGCTTGGAAGCGGTGGCTGGAAGATGCCACAGCAGGAAACCGTGACCCACTAACAGTCCTTTGCAACCCATATGATTCCTGGTCTCAGGTTTGTGGTGTATCACAGGGGAAGGGGGAGACGGGGAGGGATGGGGGGAGAAAACTGCCGACACGGTGGAAACATGAAAAATAGCAACAACAAAAAGGAGCAAAAAAAAAAAAAAAAATAATCAAAGAGAATAAGTGAGTGCTGATTACACCACAACACAAAGCGATCTTGAGCGAGTGGCAGCCTGCATCAAGCCACCTCCCACCCTTGCACCCCTCCTGCTTCCAACCCCCACTGAGAGCCAATGCCCATGGGGAAGGGAGCACAGCATGAAAACAAAGCGAGCAGGGCCATCCAGGGTTGAGTGAACTCACCCTGTCCTCCCCAGTTTCCACTAAAATGTCCCCATGCCTGTGGGGTGACAGTTCCCCAGCTCCCACATCCCATTTCCCTCATCTTCCCTGGCAGCACTGTCTCTCCCGAACCACAACCACTGGGACGATGGCATGGGAAAGAGAGATGGAAATCTAGGTGATGGGAAAACAGGGTTAAAAGCACATACGCATGGCACTCCCTGTCCCAAAAGTCCCTTGGAGAACATGATATAACCCTCAGCTAGATGCCCCCCTGCCTCCCATTTGCAACTCAGGGAAACTGAGGCACTGGGAAAGGTTATTCTCCAAGAATGGGGTTAGAGGTCCTTGTTGGGAGAACATTCTTCTCCACCCCTCCTACCCTTTTCCACTGAGTCTAAATTCATTAGTGCCCATAAAGAGCTCAGCACTGCCTTGGTAGGGAAGAGTTGCCTTAGTACAGTGCATTATCCTAATGATCCACGTGGCCTCATCCAGCTTGTGGATGATTTTGGTGTGACTGCCCAAGAGCACAGCCCAGGGGCACGTGCCACTTGGGACCCTCCTGCACTTGGAGGTGGCTACAGCCAGCAGTATGGGTACCCCCATCCTGATGAGTCTTCCATGCCCCATAACACCTTATTCCCCTCCTCCAAGCGTTGTGGTGAAGGTTTGGGGATGCTGCCGATGCTGCTTGGTCCAGCACCAAGTAAGTCTGTATGGTCTCCTTGGTGGAGATAATATCCAAAGATGCCCCAGGGAGCACCAACATGTCTGAGAAGGGATAAGAACCCCCCCACCACTGAGGCATTAGCAGCATCTCCCCTCCCTCCGTCTCTCCTGCCAGAGGGGGACACATCTGTCCCCACAGCCCCAAAAGCGCCTGGGGACAGGGTGCGGCCCCCAGCAGGCTGAAGGGGGGGAGCCACCGGAGCTTATTTCCCAAGGCGCAGGCAGGCACAGCTGCGAGCGCAGGGAGGCTGCCAAAGTCCGGGAGAAAAACACTGATTAATATCGTCCTCCGGCGGATCCCGCGCTGCAGATGTGCAGGCTGCTGACTCAGCAGCTCCTCGCAAGGAGACCCGGAGCCAGCAAAGCCACTGGGAATGAGCGCATGTACACGGACCCACGCACCACATAGATCCCGGAGGGACGATACGATGTGGGGCAAGGCTGGTGCTTGGATGTACAAGGCAGATGTTGCCCTCCCATCCCATAAGGTCTCCAGGGCAAAGAGTTGCTCCGTCTTCTAATATCTGGTGGCACTCACCATCTTGGGAACAGCAGCCCGACAAGCTGCCTATGGAGAGGGCTGAGGCAGACTGCCTGCAGGCTCAGGCAGGTGGCAACGAAGCCGCTTACATCAGCTCCCGTGCCGGACGCTGTCCTTGCAAGTATGGAGACCGGAGACCTTTTATTCTAAGGTTTTTTTAATATTATTTTAAGAAAAGCTGAAACTCCCAGCACTCTTCTGCAATAACCCACTGCTGGACAGCTGCACGATAATATGCACTCATATTACCCATTTCTAATTAAACCGGAGAGCTTCCTTCTCTGAGGAACTAAGCCATTGGAAATTAATCAGCAGCTGACCAATATCAGAGCAAAAAGCTGGGAGAAAGACGTTGCCGTCAGCTGGGCCCTGCCTGATTAGACGGGGAAGTAAAGTCTCCCAGCAAACAGGAATTGACTGCCGTGCATTGGCCCAGCACCACATCGATCCATGCAGTCACGTTTAGGAATGCTAATGAGCTTGCACAGAGGCAAAAGGTAATCATTTGTGTAAGAAAATACAGCTCTTGATGGGGTGTTATTTCTAGGAAGAGTTGATTCAGCACCAGCTCGGGGAACTTCATATTTGGGGTGGTCAGGAAGAGATGGGGCAACAGGGAAGGAAGAAGATGGTCCCTGGGCATGGGGCTGATTTCTGTGCTGGACATGGTGGTGGACTTGGGAAGGAAGAAGATGATCCTTGGGCATGGGGCTGATTTCTCTACTGGACATGGTGGTGAACTTGGTGCAGAGCCCATAGGCAGCAGCCCTGCTTCTCAGCTGTTTAGGGCAATGGAGGGGCCAAATATGATACCCCAAAGAGGGAAACGCAGTCCCCATCTGGGGACAGGGTACATCCCTTCCATCCAGCTACTTCCATCCCATTGCCCAGTCCCCCCCACACTCAACATGCCTCCTATAGCCCATCCCTCCAGCTCAACCACCTCTATTACATTACCTATTCCTCCTGCTGCATAGCTTCCATCCCTCCCATCACAACCACCTCGACCATTGCCCATCCCTCCAACTTAACCACCTCCATCCCATTGCCTGTCCCTCCTGATCAACCACTTCCCCCCAGGACAACCACCTCCATTCCATTGCCCATTCCTCCCACCCAGCCACCTCCATCCCGCTGCCCATCACGCCCCCCCCCAGAACCATCCCCAGCCTGTTGCCCATCTCTTCTGACCAACTGCCTCCACCTTGTTACCCATTTCTCCCACCACAACCACCTCTAGCCCGTTGCCCATCCCTCCCGGTCAACCTCCACCCTTCCATTGCCCATCCTTCCCACCCAATCACCTCTGTTCCATGGCCCACCCTTCCCATGCAACCACCCCACTGCCAGAACCACACCTGGTGCATCCCACAGGGCCCAACCCACGCAGCATCGCTCGCACCGGGGCCACAATGTCTCCCCCCTCACTTCCACCACGGAGCACAGGGGAGACAAGATGCCAGATGGGTCTGGTTGCTGAAAAAGTAGGCTCATACATCTTTAACCACCACCCAAACTTTGCCGGCTGTGCTTTTGTGATGGGCGAGAAAGGAGCCAAGCCTGG
This sequence comes from Rhinoptilus africanus, assembly GCA_013400135.1. NCBI lineage: Eukaryota > Metazoa > Chordata > Aves > Charadriiformes > Glareolidae > Rhinoptilus > Rhinoptilus africanus. Next base: position 51,257 of record VXBO01004672.1, read on the forward strand.
GGTACTCCAGCCTCCCCAGGCCCTCCGCACCTCCCTTCTAGCCCAGCACAGCCCCATCAATATTTCATTCCCGACCTTGTGGCTTTGGCAGACTTTTGCTTGGGTTTCATTGTGATTTTCTGCACTCCTCCTCCACTCTCTGACCAGTGCTTCCTCAGCCGGCACTAATGCCTCATCCCAGGACACCCTCAGGGCCCCTAATGCCTCATCCCAGGAGACCCTCAGGACCCCTACAATGGCTCCTGAAATATTCATGAGCAGGAATCTCTGGCCAGGGAGATTACGTGGGACAACTTTGCCTGAGATGGGAGTTTGAGCATGTTCCCCAGGTGGTGGATCATCTTTCCCTCCTCTCCTTCCCCACCCTCTCCCAGAACAGGGCGCTGGAACAGCCTACCCCCAGCAATGGGGAGACAATTATCTGAGCCCCTAATTGCAATTAAAAATGAGCTTCTGATTGTCCCCTGTCTGCCCTTACAATGAGACAAAGAAAGGGGAGGGAAGAAATAAGCAGCACAGCCCCTTTTTTAGGGATTATGGATAACAACAAAGGAAAATTATTTTAATTTTTGTTTATTCCTTCTTTTTCCCAATGGCAATGCTGTCCCAGAAAGGCTTTATTATTGAAAGGAGACGGTACCTCTGCAGCCACCATGCTCGCCAGGGATGGAGGACCTCATTCAGGTCATCCGAGGCCTTTTTGTCCTCTGTGGTCCTGGTGGTAAGGCTTGAGTCTCTTCTCCTGAATTCATCTCTTTCTGGTGTGTTCTGGAGATGCTGGGCTTCACTGTGCAGCGAGTCACCTCCCCAGATGGGAGCTGAGCCCAGCCTGGTCCTTCCCCTTCCACCACCCCACAAGGATTTCTTGCAGAGAGCCTAGAAATAAGCAGGGAAGGAGCAAAACTCTCTCCATCCCTCTCCTGGAGCAATCAGGGGGAGCAAACCCCAACCCCATGGCTTCCCACCCTGAGCCTGCTGCCTCTGGGCAGCTGGAGCACAGCAACCCACCTGGGCAACATGTCCCTTCCTTAAAACTTAATCAGCAGCTGATGAATATTTCACAAAGACAAACAGGGCAGGTAGATAGGGTCAATCTTTTATTCATGAGCATCGGGGAGGGGAAGGCTGTGGGCAGAGCGATCCAGGCTCAACCGGGTCGTGGACATCTCCCAGTGAAGATCTTATGGACAAGACTTCCTGCACGGCTGATGCACATCCCTGTCCTGTGGGCATCCTGGCAGCATCTGTGCCAGGAGATGGAGATGTCCCACTAGTCCCCGCCATGGGGAATACATAGCTGTGTTCCCCTGCTGATTTTCCCTATTGCACCAGCTCAAGGGATGAGGAAGCATGAAAGCCTCAGGAAAACAACGTGGGGTGAGGTGATCCCAGGGATGAGGTACACCAGTAAACCTTCTACCGGCCCAGGAAGAAACCCAACCAAAACACCCACCTTTCGGCTAAACTGAGCCTAAGATTTGCCTGAATTATCACGGAGATCATTTCTGTAGCTGTAGGCAAGGCTGGGCTTGCTGGAGAAATGTGGTCACAGATGCTGGCCAGTCCCTTGCCCACTCCACTGTGCCCATGACCATGTCAGAGAGCCCACGGCTTTGACCACATTTTTGGAAGACCAACCCTTAAACCCAAGCCCTGTTCTGAATCGAGCAGCAATGGACCAACACTCATCAAGGCAGAATCCTAACCCTTCTGAAAGGCAAAACAATGTCCCTTCCTGCATCCTGGCTTGTGAACAATCCTTAAAGCCCATTTCCAAACTATCCCCAAACCCATTTTGCATCCACAGCCCAGGCAGGGCAGAAACCACAGACTGCTCCGACCTGGCTCTATTCACATGTAATAGACATGAGTCCCTCTGTAATAACATGTTTAATTAAACGCAGCCCGGCCACAAAGGCTGGTCTGACATTTAACTGGCATCTGCAAAGATGCTAACGAGAAAGACGTTAATTATCCAGCTTATTAGATGGCCACATTATTAGCATAACCCTGACGGAATTAACTTGATACAAACTATCCCACAAATATTAATTGCCTAAAACTTCCTCGTAACTCGAAGGTATTAATAAGACAGTAATTATGTATGGATTGTATAGCTGCAAGTTAATGACATGGCAATTTGATTTGTCTCTGAGAAACGCGATAAACCCAAGGAAGTGTTCGCCGAACAATCAATTGATATTTAATTAACAGACAGAACCTGTCGGCGTAAATCTAAATTAAACGCCTGCGACGTCTCGTTCGAAGTGTTATGACAAAGGCTCCTGGGATGTGCTGGTATGGCAAGGGTCTCCTGTGCCGTGTGGTGAGGATGCTGCTGGAGACAGTGAGCGCCAGCATCTCCAGTCCCTCAAATGCCTGAGACCATGGATATGTTCTTCTTCTTCCTCCCTGGCCCAAGGAGAACTTGGGCTGCCCTGAGTTGGTGAGAGGGGAGCGCTCACAGACTGCTCTGCCATTTAGTGTCACTCTCACCTCCATCACAAGCCCAGATTCAGCAAACGTGTCCCCATCAGCTGCCCTTCTGCAGCTCTCACTTGAGAAAATGGTTGAAGGTCTCAAAGGTCTTCAAGATCGCCTCTCCAGCCACCCCGTCAGTTGAGCAGTAAGAGGAAGGGCTAGAGACCCACCACTGGCGTTCAAATGAGAGATCGGCAAACTAAGCAGAAGTGGGAGCAATAAAGTCCTACAGTGAAAATTGTTTGGGCATGAAAAAGCCCCTAAAAGAGGCCTCAGAAAGGGAAGAACCCGCCCTAAGAGGTAGAAAGGATGGTGAGCATGTGAGGTGTCCACTCAGCTCGAGTTCCCGCGTTGTCCCTTGTGCTTAGTGTTGACCAGACCCTGCTTTTTGACCTGCCCATGCCATGGCCAAAGTGCAAACTCCAAATAAACCTACCTCAGCCCCTGCTACCAGCAGGTCTTTCCTTTGAGCCAGCTGATGAAAACGGTGGTCCTCTCCCTTTGGCTTGTGCCTGTATCCACATGGGCTTCGCACCTTGCAGCTGGAAGGTGGGCCTGCAGCCCCATTCACATGGTGAGGAAGATGATGGCCCAGCCTCTCCATTTCCATAGCTGTTGATGCCTCCAGCTACCAGCATCATCCCCCCACAAGCAGGATGAGACCCACGGGAGCAGGGGAAGAGCTGGTCCTACAGCGCACATCACCTAGGAGCGGTTGGCGGCTCGAGGCTCCCCTTCACCCTCTCAGCCGCCTCCCCCACCTCTCTTCCCTTCCCTTTATGTAAATTGAAAATAACAATTAGTTTATTTTTGCTTGTGCAAATTACAGCTCGCGCTCCCAGGGAGCAGACAGCTGCCAGGGCTGTGCTGAGCTGCGCTCCAGCCTCGGCCTGTTACATGAATAAATAACCTGGTGTTGGAGGCGGGGGGGAGATGCTCTACCTGCCCCCCTCCCATTCTCTGCTCTCATCCATGGAAAGGGAGAAAAGGGCAGGAAAAAAAAAAAAACAAAACACAAGGAGCCTTTGGATTTAACCTTGTGGGTAATTAAGCATTAATTTGATGACTTAATTATGGAGCTTGGCAGGTCGGGATGTGGACTCGGCACTGGTGAGGCTCCACCTCGAGTGCTGCGTTCAGTTTTGGGCTCCTCACTACAAGAAGGTGTTGGAGTGTGTCCAGAGAAGGGCTACGAAGCTGGTGAGGGGTCTGGAGGACAAACCTTATGAGGAACGACTGAGGGAACTGGGGTTGTTTAGCCTGGAGAAGAGGAGGCTGAGGGGAGACCTCTTCACCCTCTACCAATCCCTGAAAGGAGGGTGTAGAGAGATGGGGGCTGAGCTCTTCTCCCTGGGGACAAGGGATAGGACAAGAGGAAACGGGTTCAAGTTATGTCAGGGCAGGTTTAGATTGGATATCAGGAAACATTTTTTTCACTGAAAGGGTTATTAAACATTGGAAGAGGCTGCCCAGGGAGGGGGTGGATTCCCCATCCCTGGAGGTGTTTAAGAAAAGGGTAGATGTGGTACTGAGGGACATGGTTTAGAAGTGGTTTTTGTCAGGGTAGGGTAATGGTTGGACTTGATGATCTTAAAGGTCCCTTCCAACCTCACCGATTCTATGATGAGGAGATGTAGGGCCAGCAAGGGCAATGAGGTGACTCCTGGGCGTTGCGGACAGTGACACTAAGGCGAGATGCGCTGCGTGGGCAACTGGGACAGCAAAGGGCCGCGACTGACGGGACCTGATCATCACCAGAGCCGAGGACTGACGCTATCACTGCATGTTTCCCACTTGGCAGTGCAGCTGGTTTTCCTATGCACACATGTGTCAATACACCCTGCATCCCACAGCCCCCCTCCTCTCCTGCATCCCAAACGCATGCATGCAGAGTCACACAGATTTACACACGTGGGTATCAGTGCACGCACCTGCACACGGTAGGGATGTGCGATAGCACCCAATAAATTGTTAACAAACATACCTGGAGTGAGTTGGTGTTGTTGGTAATGGTTGGCGTTGCATCCTTGATGGAGCTTGTCCAGTCCAGGAAGGGTGGACTGGGAAGTGCCAGGCTCCTTCTTGATCCTTATGCATGAGCCAGAGCATTCCCTTCCTCCCAGCACAGCAGCAGTGAGAGCCAACACACGGTGCTATGGCACTGCTTACACAGCCGCAGGGACCTGCTGCGAGGGAGCATCCCATATCCCATATCTCATATCCCATATCCTGCCTCCCAGTTCCCATATCCAATTTGTCACTTCCCTTATCCTGCATGCCATAACCTGTATCCCACTTCCAGCATCCTGCATCCCACATGCTTCACCTAACATCCCACATGCCATATCCCACTACCTGCATCCCACACCCAATGTTCTGCATCCCAGCTCCTGCACCCGGACTCCCACATCCTGCATCCAACCTTCTGCATCCTATATCCCACCTCCTGCATCCCACACCTGTATCCTGCATCCCACATCCCATGTCCTGTATCCTTGCATCCTACATCCCACCTCCTCCAGCCCATATCCTGCATCCTACCTGCTCCATCCTGTACCCCTTATCCCACCTCCTGCATCCCAAACGCATATCCCCCCGGCTAGAAAAAAAAACCCAAATCCCATGTCCTGTATCCCTGCATCCTGCACCTCACCTCCTGCATCCCAGCTTCTGCATCCCACACCCGTATCCTCCATCGCATCTCCTGTATCCCTGCATGCTGCATCCCACCTCCTGCACCCCATCTTCTGCGTCCCACATCCATATCCCATTACCTGCATCCCGCATCCAATGTCATATCTGTGCATCCTTCATCCCACTACCTGCATCCCGCATGCAGTACCCTGTATCCACGTGCAGTATCCTGTATCCTTGCATCCCACACCCCACCTCCTGCATCCCACATCCTGCATCCCCCACCTCCCGCAGTACCATCGTCCCTGGGTGGTGCAGTCCCACAGGAAAGCAAGGAGGTTGGGATCAAAACTCAGCTGGGGTCCCATTCCCAGTACACATGGGGGTTTCCCCACATGCCAGCTGTCGGGAAGGACCTCAGCTCCCACCGAGGTTAGAGGCGATATCAGTGAAACAGGGATGCGCCGGCTGCGGGAAGGCAGAGGGCTCTGTGTTTTGTTAGGAATAAATCCCAGCCGTAGGGAAGAGCCACGAAAGTGCCAAAGCAGGCAAGCCCGTGAGCTGGCAGAAGCAAATGTGCTTGGTTTTGCCAAGGTGATATATCTCTCTCTGTGTTTTTTTTAAAAGATATATGTATTTTATATATATATATATATATGTAGGGACTTAATGAAAGCTGANTGTATTTTTATACATATTTGTATTTATATGTGGTGAGTACGGCAGCATTTGGCTCCTGAGGCCGCAGGAGCATGGAGGAGGCAGCCGGGCCCGGAGCACCAAGGGGAGGGAACATGCAAAAGGCAAACTTTGGCCGAGCCAGAATATAAAAATCATCTCGAGCCAAAAAATATCCGCTCCAAACGGAGCCTGGGCACGGCTCGCAGCGGGTCAGCCCCCAGGGCGACCTCTCGGAGCCGGCGCTGCAAACCACTGGGACTTTCATTTTGTTGGGGGCTATATTTTCCTGGGAATTTAATTAATTTGTGCTTTAACCGCTGCACGCTGCCCCAAAAATTTGTGGGTGCCCAGCAGCCCAACCCCGCTTTCCGAACCGTGATTTAACATCCCAGGGCTGGAATTCGCATGTTACCGAGATGTCAGGATTTGTGCGGAACGGGCTGCGGTGGGAAAGCGGTCGGGTATTAGCATCAATAATTGAGGAGGAAAGAACGAGGGGCACTTTGGCGATGCCGCATCGATCGGGCCGTCGCGGTTTTCTGCCCGTTTGCAGAAACTTGGTTCTCCGCACCCATCCGGCTAATCGCTGCTCGGGGACGACACGGAGCGCGGGGCGCCGGTTGGTGGGTGGCTTCGCTGGGGGGTTGTAAGCGGTGCTGGGCACCCAGCGTATTGCCTGGGTGAGGTTCCTCAGGGTGCCCCAGTGTTTGGGACCGGGTGTCCCCCAAAATCATCCCTCCACACACCGGGAAAGGGGTGTAAAACCCATCAGCGGGGACAACTGGAGGAGTTTTGGCTCTTTCCCAGCCCAGAGACGCCTTCAAGCGTGTGTCGAGGTGCAAGTATAGCTTGAAAATGGGTTTAAAAAGCTCTGCAGGATGGTGGCAGGGAGGGGTATGTCCCTACACCCCCACCCCGAGAGCCAACCAACCTTTGGAGCATCCCGTGGAGTTGGAGTGAGACTGTGGGGCTGCTGCTTTCAGGTCCCCAAAGCCACAGAGCCAGGCTGGAACCGGGGGGCAGGAGACACTCAGGATGGGGGCAGGGGATGCAGAGCCTCACCGGAGGGAGCATGCAGTGTCCCAAGGTTCCCAATCCCCGACGCAGACCCCAAAGAGTGGCAACTTCTTGGGAAAAGGGACTGCAACCCCCCTGGAGATCAGGGGAAATAGGGGCAAAGCTTTAAAAAAAAAAAAGAAATCAAAGCGACCCAAAAAGCCACGCACCCTCCTGCAACACACGTATGTTGCACTTCATGATATCCGCAGCCCTGCGACACAC
>VXBO01004672.1:72961-107371 GCA_013400135.1 Rhinoptilus africanus
CCCGTCAGCCCGTCGGCGGTTGGGGAGCAGCCGCCTGCCCGTGCGCCGCCGAGGCTGGACCAGTTTTCACCGTCGCCTCCGGTTTCGCGTCGCGGGAGGTGACATTTTGGCACACGGTGAGGATTGTCACCAGCTTGAGGACACAAGGACAGTCACCCCGGGGGGGGCAATGGGGTGCTCAGCCCAGCGCAGGGTGAGCCCCCGGCCTGGATGTGGCCACGCTGGTCCAAACCCTGTCACCTTGTGTCTGCTGAGAAGGGGACGAGGATGTTGGGGGGGGGGGNCAGATGCAGGTAAAGCCCCTGGGACCTCGGTGACGCCGGATGTTATCCCATATTTGGACAGCCTGGGGCAGAGATATCCCATATTGGAGACCCCTGACTTGGGCAGGGGATAAGGAGACACCCCCCACACATACCTTGGGAAGGGGGGGGCAGAGAAGGGGACAAAAAGGTCATTTTGTTATTTTCGCAACCAAAAAAACCCCCCTTTTCACGGTATGCTTTTAACCCGCATTTGCTTCATTGTGTGACCCCCGAAAGCAGCAGTGGGATGTCGGGGTCCTACGGGGGGCAGGAGATGGAGGGGGGAGGGGTGTATCCAGGATGGGGTGTCACCTCCCTACCCCCGGCACCGCCACGTCTCCCTCACACCTTGGGGGGCACCCGCTCACCCCCCATCAGCAGCTGCCACCCACCACGGGAGAGGAGCCACCAAGGGATTAGGAACAGGCCGGGCTCCAACGGGACCGTCCCTCGCCTGTGTCACCCCCCCCCAGCCCCGGGGGGTATTTTTAGCGGGGTGGCCGGGTACGGTGACACCGCCAGGGCAGCGCGGCTGGGCCCCATGGCATCAGCCCTCCCCGCCAAAGCCAAAGCGCTCATCTAAGTTTACTCGCAGGCGGTCGAGTGACATAACCCGGTTGGTGGCCGCGGGATGGCGGAGGGATGGCGTCACCTTTTTGCTTTTAGAGCGGGCGGCTCATGTGCCCCTTTCACCCCGCGAGCGGGGTGGGGTGCCCCCGCGGGCGCTGCCTCAGTTTCCCCAGTTGGTTGACGGCGCACAGCACCCAGTCTGGGGTGCTGCTGGCTTGGGAAGCCCTCGCGGGGACATCAGCTCACGACGAGGGTGATGTCCCCCACGATTCACCCCCACGAGCTGGCGGTACCAACTTGGGGATGCTCCACCAGCATCCCCGGCACCAATCCAGGTGTCGCTGCCCGGAGAAGGGTCGGAAATGATTTGGGAAGGAAAAATCGTGCAAAGAGGGTTGATGCCCACGGTGGGACCAGGTTTGGGCACGGAGGAGGAGGAGGGCAGGGGACAGCCACCCTGATGACAGGCAGAAAAGAGAGCCGGCGGGTGATGCCACCCCCGGCACCTGCTTCCCCGGCAGGGGACCAAGAACTGTGCCAGCAGCGCCCGCCGCAGGAGGGTTTTCCAGGAAATGTTTACGGTGGCCTCCAGAAACGCCGCCCCGTGCCACCCCCTCCGGCCAAGGCACCCCAGGGCACGTCCTTGCCGGGACAACCCAGCCACGCTCCCACCACCTCATCATCCTCATCTTCACGGAGAGGTCGGATAAACCATGGGGGGTCCATCACCGAGGCCTCGGGGCTGCCGGGGGACGGAGTGAGGAACCCGTTAGGACTCGGCGACACCTCTCCAGGGGTTGCGTTTATCCCTCCTCAGAAATTAATCACCCCCAAGCGGCGCTTTAACGACAGCCGGCGATAAATTACAATCCTCCCCGGGAAAGGGAGCAGCGGCGCCGGTGGGCGGCAGAGCCGCGGCTCTCAGCGAGCTACTCGTTGCCTCGCTTAATTAGCGCAGAGCGAGCCTTAATCCCCGTTAGGCTGCTCATTAGGGAGCCACGGCCACGGGAAGCACCCAAATTCCCGGCCACCATCACCCCGCCATCCCTGGGGACCCGCAACATCATTGTTTCTTCCGATTTAGTGATTTAGGCTTTGGTTTTTTTTAAGGAAAGCACCACGTGAAGAAACATCCTTTCTGGGTCAAGGTGGGGGGGGAAAAAGTTATAATAGTTAAAACCCCTAATTTGGGGAGTGGAGTGGCTGCTCCGTCAGCGTTAGCAGCTCCTCGAGGGGGATGTTTGCGCCACGCATCGCTGAAAAAAAAGAGCAAAGCCACGCTCTGACCGGGCACCCCGGGGGAAGATACTCTTTATTTACATATCAAAACACACGGGTTAATAAAAGACATTTAATATCAACGGAGATGACGGAGTTTTTCTTAAAAAAAAAAAACCAGCTGGCTGGACGCATGCTGGGGTACGAGCGCCGCCCCCAGGGGGGGACCCGGCGGTCCCCGCAATGGCTGGGGGGGATGCTGGGGAGGTGGGCACCCCAAACTGGTTTCCAAGTGGCACTAAACCCCCTGCCCAGTTGCTGGTTCAGCAGCATCCTTTAAGGGGATCCCAGGGAGGTGACAGGCATTAATGACATCCAAGGAGCCTGGTGGCCAGGCCCGCCTTCAAGAAACCAGCTGAAAAGATATTTTACTGGCAAATTAAAACATTTCAAACAAAACCGCTTCCCTGCGGGAACGGGGTGGCGCTTCCCCACGCTGCCACCCCGGCTCCTTGCCGAAATGATGTCCCGGGAAAAGCGAGATGAGAAGGGGGTGCTGGCATCTGGCCACGCGTGTCCTGAGGTAGGTGCCAGGTCGTTGCCCGGCTCTGCGGTTCCTGAGCTGCTGGTGGGCTGCCCTGGGGTCTTGTTCAGAGACGGGGCTTGATCTGCAGCCGTTTGCCTGGAGGGAGGAAAGGAAAAGGTGGTGGTGGGAGGTGGGTGACACACACATCTGGACACCCCCGGGCTTCTCCTTGCCTGGTCACAGTGGGTTAGAATCACAGAATTGTCTAGGTTGGAAGGGATCTTCAAGCTCGTTGAGTCCAACCATCAACCCAACACTGACAAATCCCACCACTAACCCGCGTCCCTCAGCACCACGTCTGCCCGGCTTTTAAATACCTCCAGGGATGGTGACTCCACCACTTCCCTGGGGCAGCCTCTTCCAGTGCTTGATGCCCTTTCGGTGGAGCAATTTTTCCTAATATCCATCCTAAAGCTCCCCTGGTGTACCTAAAGGGGCTCCAGGAAAGATGGGAAGGGACTCTCTACAAGAGAGTGGAGCCATAGGATGAGGGGGAATGGTTTTAAAACTGAAAAGAGGGGAGATTTAATTAGATATTAGGAAGAAATTCTTCACTATGAGGGGGGTGAGACCCTGGGCCAGGTTGCCCAGAGAAGCTGTGGCTGCCCCATCCCTGGAGGGGTTCAAGGTCAGGTTGGACGGGGCTTGGAGCAACCTGGTCTAGTGGGAGATGTCCCTGCCCATGGCTGGGGGTTGGAACTAGATGATCTTTAAGGTCCCTTCCAACCCAAACCATTCCGTGATTCTATGATTTCCTCTTGTCGTATACCAAGAGGGTTAACGCACCGGAGATGGACACGGGCAGCAGGGATGCGGGTGGTCCTCTGACCCAGCAGCACCCAACCCCGATAGCACCCACCGGCCTCACCTCTGCCACCCTCCTCCAGACGGGTGTTTTCGGAGTCCCGTAAGGATGCTGGTGGCAAAGTCCTCCTCCATTTGGTGCTGCCTGGGAGCAAAACAGGAAAAAAGGAGGAGAAAGTCATCAAGGTTGGCTTGGGTTGCCGGAAATCCCTTGGGATGCAGGCACAGGAGCATCCCGAGCTCCTCCGCTGCTCCCCCAGCCCCAGTGCTTTGTGCTTCAACAGTGGGAAAAGGGAGTAAAAGCGGCTCCAGAGGGCACAGTATGACCAACAAGAAGGAGTAATTAGCGAGCAAAGGGAGAAAAATAAATGAGAACACCTAATTGCATCCCATGCCTCTCGTGATGGTCGTGGCTTCCCCACCACCCTGCCAGCCGCTGGTGGGGACACGTGTATCTCCAGCTTGGTATTTAGCCTGGTCTTGCTGCCGCATGGCTCTTCCTCCAGCCTTTTGGTGCAGAGTTGGTCCCTTTAGGGTGGGGATATGTCTCTCTGGGAGCCCAGAGCTTGACGTCCCTCTGGGCCATGGCCAGGATGGAGCTGCCTGGTTCCCCAAATCCCCATCCCTGGTGAGCATCATGACCTGCTCTGGGGCTGTGCTGGAGCAGGAAAGAGCAGAGCACTGGCAAGGAAGAGGTTAATTTATGTTCGTGCTCTGGCCACGCTGGTGAAAGGTTTGAGGACAACTCTGACGTTTTGAGGACCCTGGGGTGACCTGGGACAGGGAGCAGACCCACTAATCATCAATTAAGAGGCAGTAGAGGGACAAATGAAGACCAAAAAGCACCCAGGGATTTGGGGCTGCAGAGCTGATGGGATTTTGGGATTCAATCTTGGCAAGTCCAACATGATGGGTGAGGCTCTTGAGCAGTTGCTGCCATTGAGCAGACACTGTCTAGGTCTCAGGTCTCAGGTCTCGGATGATGCTTTTCAGCAGCTTGGCCACACCAAAGGGTGCAAAGATTTTCAGGACAAAAGGTTTTTCAGGTTTCAACCAACCCCAGCATCCCCCCAAGATGCTCCATGAGATGACTTCTGCTTGCTGGAGCACTGGCGCCTTCCCCAGAGAGGGTCCCAGATGCTCATATAAAGCAAAAACTCCATGAAGTGCCTCTGGGAGGTGACCTCTTTGCAGGACAAGGCCAGGACCAGGGTTGGTGTCAAGAAGTCTTCCATCATTTCAACCGCAACCCGGGACATACCTTTCTGCAGAATTTCTCCTATTTTCCTTCCCTGAAAGACGTGGACAGGTGGTTATGGGGTTTTCCCTGCCAGACCAAGGGTGGGCAGGAGTGTGGTGGCCGCTTGGCCAAGCAGAAGACACTGAGATGAACGCGGATGTAAAAAGGAGAAGGTTTCCCAGAGGAAAAGTCCCACAGCTTGTTGAGTGATGAGGTTTAGTGGGAAAAGTCCCCTCTCACTTGGGATTACAGGAGGTGGAGAAGATCATGGAGGAGCTGGAGGGAATCCAGCCCAAACCCCATCCAGATGCAGATGTTCTGGATGAGCAGCACGTAACTTGCCCACGCATCTGCAAAAACCCAGATGCTCCGCATCACATTCCCCAATGATGCCCAACGTGGAGGTGGGACTGTGGGCACCTTCAAGCCCCCTTGAAAGACCAAAGGAGAAGGTTTGGGGGCAGGGAAGGAAGGAAGGGTGAGGACCCCAAGCAGCACCCAACAACAGGGAGCCACCGAGAGTTCTTCTTTCCTTTTAAATTTGGGTAAACAAACTTGCTCGGAGTCTAAGCCGCCGTGGCAGTGATACATAGCTTTTGAGCTAATTTATGTAAAATAAAGAGGGCTCATTTAGCACCTTTCCACCCTTAATATAACACCCATACATCAGAGGGCTGCACAGCAGCCACGACGGACTCGGCTATTAGTCACCGGCGACGCAGCCGAATTCAGCTTTGGGGAAGGGCAACGATGAGCAGAACGCCCATCGCACACCGCTCAGCCTCCGATCACCCTCCGAATTTTCCAGCCAACCCCAAGTATCCTTTTCGTGTGGAGCCAGATGTTTTTTTTTTTTCCAGCCTGGGATTTCCAAATCTGGGCCCCCAGTTGCCAGAATTAGGGTCCATCAACCCCATGAGGTCAAAATTAATATCTCCTCGTTCCTGCCCCATCACTGACCGTGGCCCCGGTCCAACAAGAACGGTAGAAACGGCTCAATTTCCCCCGAGGAAACTTCATTAGCTAATATCTGTGCAGCGGCACGAATGCCATGCTTTGCAATTCAAAGCAAATATGATTACAGAAGTAGAAATATAGATTTCTCGGGGTTTTTTTTTGGAGAAAAAAAACGATGATTTTTTAAATCGACTGTAATTAGCTTCCTGACTTCGGTACTGGGTTGCACGGAGCCGAGATGCTTTCAGAGCACGCGCAACGGGAGTGGAGGAGGGCAAAATATGAAATAAAACCAAAATGAGTTGGAAAAGGATTAAACCGGTCCAGTTTCTCACCTCAGATGGAGGGAGATGCTGCTCCTGGAAAGGATGGAGCACTGGATGCTCCAACCCCGCGGGGAGCAGCTGGGGACAGGCAAAAGGCCCCGTGCGCAAAAACGCTGGAGAAAACAGGGGCGTCGCTTCTACGAAAATATAAAAACGAAAATATATTTTCCGCTTTTGTGCATGGGAGATCCTGCAAATGGCGCGATCAATCTTGGGTCGCATCTCAAGCGCCTTCACTCTCTTCCCCCCACCTCCCTCCCCTTCTCTGTCTTCTCTGCATTTCTCTGCCACGCAATCCATCTTCCAGGAACCAGGTATATAATTTCTAGTTAGCGAAAGCCGGGCTAAAAAACCCCTTTTTCATTACGATGATTGAACTGCTTCCAAAGAGAAGAACCGGGGCTGGATCACGAGCTCTCCATCCAAAGCCGGGCGGCTTTTGCTGAGCTTGTCAGCCTCGCCGGAGAATTAGGACTTCCAGCGCTCTTCCTCCTGATGAAAATCAACATTTATTTTGCCTAAGCCTAAGAAGGTGTCAGGCAGACGGAGGAACTTGCCACTCTTGGCGAGGAGAAGGGAGGGAAAAGAAGGAAATCTAATAGAAATATATTATCAAGTCTGAGGAGTGGACAGTGCAGTAAATCACGCTTCAGGTGGCACCATTATATTTTTCAATAAAACCTGGCCTTCCCCCAGACGCTGCCGAGCCCAGCGGCTCCAGCTGCACCCGACGGGGAAGTTAAAAGGAAATTCGCTTCATCCAGCTGCCGAGACAGGGGGATTTAAAGGGATTTAAAGGTGGGGAATCCCCTCGGATAGGGGATAAAAGGAGGTGGGTCTAGTCCTTGTCCCCAGATCTTCTCCTAGCCATTGAGGGTTTAAAAATTTGCTTTTCTTTCCCCATTGGGAGGCAACTGGGGAGCAGGAAAGTGGCTGGAAATGGCCCACATCCCAGTGGAAGATGCCCAAGCCCCAAAATTAGGGTATGAAGGGAAGACTTGCAGCTTCCCAAACTCCACCATCCAGCTATAAAATAGCCTTCCCGAAGGGAAAGCTGGTTATATTGATATTTTTCCATCCCGATCAACTTCCAGCCCTATGGGATGTTTGGTCCATCGCTCTCCCGATGCTGCCAGGGGGTTTTATCCTCTCCTGCATCTGGCTGGACTCTGTGAAGGGGCTTTGCAGGGGGGCCAGTACCCACAGCTGTCCCGCTCCTCCCTGAGAGCCGGCCCTGTGTGAAACAGCCCCAAAGAAAAAAGAAATAATCTCATTTCCCGAAGGAAAGCGGCCTAATGAGGTGGCTGCAATTAGCAGGAGTTTTAATGCTCCTGTTATTAATACAGCAAAGGGGATGCAAGTTTCCCATCCGCCGGCTCGGAGCACCGAGAGGCACCCCAGTATCTCTGATGGACGCTCGACGTTTAACACCATGGGGAGAAATCCCCCAAATCCCAAATGACTTTTTTCCCCCCACAATCCCAAAGGAAAAATAACCCTTAACACCTTCCCAGCCGTTTCGGGGCAACCCAGAGCCTGAATCTGTTTCGGAAATGGCTTTTCCTTTCGCAGCCAAAGCACTCGTCTGAGTCAGCTCCCACAGAAATTTAGGCTGGGAGATGCCTTTTTTGGAAGTAAATTAAAAGAATTATTATTTTTTAATAAAACCAAGGAAAAAAAGGTGGGATGGAAAGGCTGGTGGCAAGAACTAAGCCCCAGAATTTTCCACAAATGATTTTTCACGTGGAAAAAGCAGCTGGGGGGCTGGATTTCCTCAGCTCAATCCTCCACTAAATCCACCCGGGGACACAACCTGCCCCAAAACCTCACTCTGTTGTTGTTCCACCAGGACCTTCTGCCCCTCAAGTGAGGAAAACATCAAGACTGGGATGTCAGGAGAAGCTTTAACCAGAAGGAAAAATGCTCAGATGTTTTCTTCCTTCCTAACTGGGATGTCTGAAGCGGGGACGTGCTGGGGGAGATGTCCTGCCACTGCCCAGCAGTGCCCATCTCCTGCCATGCTTGGAGAGCAGGACATCTGTGCCAGGACGTCCTTTCCATGCCTTTTCTCCTGAATTCCTTCTTTTTGAAGGAAAAGCAGCCAGAAAACCAGCCACGAGCTGCAAAGGTGGGAGAGGGGCTTCGTTGGGTTGAGGGCATGGCAGAGGTGCTTTGTGGTCTGACTTGACCATGAAGACGTATGGTGACCACCACATCTGTCCTTCACTGGTGAGCTGAAGCTTATCCTGAAGAAGACAGGATTTAAGTCTCGGAGGGCTCTTCTATCTCCAGTTTTTAGGTAACTAAATAACTTGGGGGGAGGGAAACAGGGCTGCCTAGCGGCAGTGGTCTGGAGGAGTCTTCAGAGATCCTGAGCAAAGTCTAAAAGCCCTGGTCTCCAGATGCTCCATCCCAGGTGGACGAGATACAAAAAAAAGAGTAAAAAATTAATATGGATGGAGCAGATTTCAGTCCTGGCAAAGGAGTGAGACTTGGCAGGTCTGAAAGTCGCCTGGAAATCGATAAGGGAAGAGGGTTGGAAAGGCGCAGGCGGCTTGGTCCAGGCAGAAAGTAAATCAGAGCCCCATATTTTCGACGGCCTTTTGTGGGATAAGAAACGATGATTTCGATTCAGAGCGAGAGCCCGATTAGAAAAAGTCAGAGCACTCCTCGGGTTTACTGGAAGTTTCAACTAAATTGGCCGCTTTGCAGTAACGAAGTTAAACAACAGTGAAGGTTCTGACTTTTGGACCTTCTCAGGGCCACCAAGATTTGAGGAGATCCAACCCCAACCTTTAACAGCACCCGCGTTACCTGCAGCAGCCCAAAGCCTGATGGTACCCCAAGCGTGATGGTGTCCTCCAGCAGGATTAGAGCTTTAGTACGGGATTGAGATGGAAGGATGGAGGCAAGCGCTGCCAGATACGAGGCATCGTTGCAGTGGGATGGGCAAGGACCACCCACCTGAGTACCAGTCCGTCTCTCTGGACTGGGAAAGAAGCACCCATGACCAAAAAGAGGATGCCTGAAACCAGTATCCAAGGTGGATGAAAGCAACCAAAACCTCCCCCACCGCAGGGACCCCCACCAAACAGCCCCCAACCGCTTAAGGACCTGCTGACTCAGGAGGAGAAGATGCAATTGCTAACGACCGGAGCAGATCGGGCCCATTAACAGGAAACCAATTAGATTGATACGCGTTACCCTGCTCAAGGGATGGGTGCTGCCCGCTTCCTGCAGTTTGATAGATTTTTGCATTAGAAAAAGCAATTCTGTTAGAGGTTTGTTAATCCAGTTATGAAAGAGTTTTGATGTTCTCTAATTAAACTCTCCCTGCACGCCCAACGGGGGGCGCGTCAGCTGGGGGCTGGAGAGGGAAACATCCACCTGCAGCAGGATCAGCGCGTCCATAGAAGCATCCCATCACCACCTGTCATGGCTTCTTCTTTGGGTGGAACCACATTCATGGCTTCTCCTGCAGGTGGGGCCACCTCTGTGTCTACGTACAGGGATCATCCTCTCCATGACAAGAAAGATCTGCCGAGTTCCAGGAGAAGAGCTGGGAAGGTACCACCAAGGTCCACACTGCTCCAGAGCCCTCCTGGGTGATGAACCATGAGACAGGGAGGGTTCACAGGTACCATCAGGAAGGAAGATGGAGATTTCCCGCTCCAGATAAATTATACTATGAACACAGAAGACCTCAGCGAGACACAGTCATCGGAAAGCTGATTTAAGGACAACAAAGCACATCAAGCACGCTCCAAACTCCCTTTTCCTTTCCCTGCAGTCTTCAGGGCTTGGTGTCCTGCTGTTTTTCCTCTCCTTAGCTTGTCCTTGTCCCCTTGGTATCATCTGAGGATCTGGGAGGTCCTGTAACTCCCATGAGCTCTCACCATGACCACCAAAGTGCCTCCGCTTACTCCTGCTGTCCCCTACCTGCCTCCTAAGAGGTTCTGCCAAGGGACACATCCCCAGACACGTGTCCTTGACTTCTCAGCCGTCACCAGCAGAGACATGATGAGCCGCACCTTATTGTTGAGGTCAGGAGGTTGGACTCGATGACCTCCCTGATTCTTTTCCATCTTATGGTCCTAAGGGCTACACTTGGACCTGAAAATGGCCCAGGGCTGCAGGGGAAGGAAGATGATTGCAGCATGGTCATCCCATACAGTGGTGGCATCTCCACAGGGACAGAGAAAAACGCCCTGCCATGTGGATCTTGAGTCGATAGGCTGCCAGAACAGAATGAGGGGCCAGCAGAAGAACCTGTGGAGAGGGAGAAGCTCTCACGGCAGAAGCCTTCATGCCGTTTGCTCTAACAGATCTTCATCATGGGGACGCACAGGGCACCAGCTCGCTCGGCTGCAACCCCTCCACCTGCACTGAAATCACGTAGCTGCCCCCGAGCACAAAAGAAATGGTTTATCTGCTCCTCTCATGCCTGAAACTCATCTCTGGCTCTCCCTCAGCTCTCCCAGCTGCTTCCACCCCACAGTTCCACAGGCAAATCACCAATAAAGCTCCAGAGCTCTTGTTAATTATGACAGAACGTCAAATGGGGAAACTGAGGCACAGAGCGATTAAACACCACTCTACTGCTAAAATCCTTATTCCTGCATAAAGATTTTGGTTGCTGCTCTTGCCTGCAGAGGCTAAAATTACCGTGTCTGAAGATCTCAGATGATCTGCAACCATCTCCCATCAGTCTGGTCTGCCCCGGAGACCCACAAGGGGATCAAGAGTAGCCCTGCGTAGCCACTTGGCTCTCCGCAAGGGAAAGGCCACGTAGGAATAACCCGCGGCAAAGCAGCCCTCAGCCCATTGGCCACCTCATTCTTCCCAACCTGGTGGGTTACCAAGCCAGGGACACCTTGCAATGGCCCTGAGATGTCACAAGCCACAGCCCTTACTAGATGGTCCACTGACCTGGCCCCACAGCTTGCTGCCATGAGCACCCAGTAGACGTGGAGCAAGCAGGGCTACAGCAGAGTCAAGGAGTTATTGCCACCCCTTGGGTGATGCATCAAGACCTTCAAGGAGATTCCTCAAAAGTTGGGAGGCCAAGGAAAGAGCTTCTCCAGCACCTAGGCTAGACGCTGGGGAAGACAGGTCCATTCCAGTGGTTCCAAGAGTGGTTCTGACAACAGTTGGCCAAAACACCCCAACCAGCAGCGGGGGTGACCCATCAAGTCCCTGCTCAGAAAGGAGGTGCTGTAAATGACAAGTCAACGGAGGGAACCTGGAGGAGGAATACAGAGAGGAGCAGAAAGGCTAAGACGACTGTGTAGGACGGCACAGCTTCCCTCAGCCAAGTTGTGGGAGATGCAGAGGCCGTGGAGGTTGCCCCACCTGAAGGTGAGGCCATGGATATAGGCCCACGCAAAGAAACAGCCATGGAGGTGGACCAGATGCAGGTGCAGCCACCGGCCCATGACTTCATCACGGCAAAGGTCCTTTCCAAAGAAAGGCAACGACCCCCACCAGAAAGGCCAAGACCTCTCCTCTCCACCATCCAGGACTCAAGATCATCAGGTCAGTCTAATGTGGCTCAGATGCCTCCTGAAGGTAACTGGGATCAAAGAGACAGAACTGGGGGGGGTTCCATCTGGAGAAGAGAAGACAAATGATGAATTGCTGTCTTCAACTACTTTCAGCTGCGCTCAAATAGTCTCCGTTTTCAGTTACCACAAGGTGGTTGAAGTTGGAGCCGGAATCTCGGTGGAGGTGCACGAGGGATGATGGATCAATGTAAGAAACTATACAAAAAAATGTTCCCCCAGATAAACAAAAGGCTTCAGATTTATCACAAAGCCCAAGTTCAGCACTGAGGTCTGCACTAAACGCTCCATCAGCAGCGCTTTTCAGGGTCAGGCGAATTTGGTAGCGCTGTGAAAATACCCAACACTTGCGAGACCACACCTGGAGCTTTGCGGGCCCCCCAGTACAGACGGACACGGACACGGTGGAGCAAGTTCAGTGGAGGCCAGCAAGATGGTCAGCATTGAACCACAAGATGTACAAGGAGATGTCTGTGACCACAGGGATAAACCACTTCCCTGTATTTTATCCACAAAAACATTTTTTCCATGACCCTACCAAGAGCAGCAAACTGCACTAACTCTTGCCAGGGTCAAAGCTGACAGCGAATACCGGCTCCTGTTATCCCAGGACAACCCCCTTGTGTTGGAGCCCTCCATCCTCAGCCACGCAGATGTTCTCTGGAAGGCTCCAGGCCATCTTCTCCTGCTGGCTCGTACCAACCAAAAGGGTTGGTGGCCTCACCTGGCTGCCAAAATAAGTTTTGGATCAAAGAGCTGGTGTCAGAAGCAATGTTACAGAAGATGCTGCAGGTGATGATCTGGCTCTGCAGAGGGATCTGTATGGGCTGGACCGATGGGCTGAGGCCAACGGTATGAGGTTCAACAAGGCCAAGTGCCGGGTCCTGCACTTGGGTCACAACAACCCCAAGCAGCGCTACAGGCTCGGGGNGAGGTGGTAGATTCACCATCCCTGGAGGTGTTTAAGAAAAGGGTAGATGAGGTGCTGAGGGACATGGTTTAGAAGTGGTTTTTGTCAGGGTAGGTTAATGGTTGGACTTGATGATCTTAAAGGTCCCTTCCAACCTCACCGATTCTACGATTCTATGATTCTATGATGGTGACCCCACAAGACCCTTGGTGCAGGACCAGGACCTGGCACCAAGGGCTTGTCCATCCTTGCAGTTGTGTGCCCCGTTGGGGGTGGTTCTCAAGCACGGGTCCAGCCTGGCAGGGAAGGGAGGAGATCTGCATTTCCAAAGTTATTCCTCCAGAAGCGAAAGCTGTAAACAAACCCAGAAGCGCTGCACCTCCACCAATTCCTCCAAAGCCAAAGCGTTTGAGCGTGCTCAGCGGAGCCGTTAAAAAAGACTGTAGCGAGCATCTTCCATTAACGTTACGACCGTGAAATATGACAATAAAATGATAGCCGTATGGTCGCAAATTTGCAGCCCGCCGAGTTGCTAGGGGTTTATCGTCACTCAAACGTGCAGAGAGCTGTAAAATGTTTACAGAAAGGGTCGTTTGCAGCTATAAAATCCTCTTTTCTCTCCTAAACAAGGCTGAGTGGAGCCATTTACAAACCCCTGAATGTTCATCGGGGGAGAGGGGAACATCTGTTCTCTCCAGGAGTTTTCAGTGATCTTCTCGAACAAATTAACTAAAATGGGTGCTTTCTAATTAAATTAGCACTCGATTGGAATGGTTTGCATTGGTGCGCTTGCTTACAATTAGCGCAGGGAGGCCAGTTAGGCTCCAGCGCAGGCTATTTAACTGGAAGGTGAAATATGGAAAAGCCCATTACCTGGAAACGGGTGTCGGAGGGGTGGGAGAGCCCATGTTCCCTCTGGCTCTGCCCTCCCGGATGGAAAACACAAGGAGGTGAAGGATGGGATGCCACCAAGCCCACCCTCCCTAGATGGGATGCTCGGCTGGAAGCGGTTTGCACTCCCCATGCCGCACGGATGAGCTTTTCGGAGGATGCTCGGAAAGCGTCAGTGCCCTCAAATTATTCTTCTGACTCCAAATTACACGGTTCTTCTTGGGAACGCTCCCCATGGGAGGACAGCAGCGGGTTCAACAGCACGCGTGAAGACCACATCACTCCTTTCCAGTCCCCTTTTTCCACATCCCAAGACCAGAGGCTGCCAACCCCCACCAAGACATCTCAAGCTGATGCTGTTGCCCACGCTGCTCCTTAAAGGTCATCTCCAAACCCCAGCTCCATCCGTCCCGCACATGGAGCCGGTGTTTTTCTTCGTTCCTCCTGCCTTTGCCAGTATTAAAAGGGCATTTTCTCAAATTGCGGCCGTTTAACCAAGCAATTCACATCACTCCGTAATAATAACCTGTCCTCCTCCTTATTTACTACCCCACCAATTTGTGTGTCACCTTCAGGCTTTACAAGCAGAAACCGAATATTATCCTTGGTACAAAGGCTTCAGTGGGGAAGACGCAGACCCCCAAACCCCATCACAGACACCAGCTACTACCTAGAGCTACGTAAGGACCCATCCTGACCACAAAACAGCACCTCAAGCTCATAAGCACCAGTCCTCGTAATTTGGCCACCATGAAGCATTTGGTCCTTTAGCAGCATCAACGGCCTCATCCTGCGCCCTCTCGAGATGACGGCTCGTTAGTGGCTGAGTCTCCTTTCCTCCCGTTAAGTTATGCGGGTCCCCGGCTGCTGCTCACCCCCAAGCTCCTTTGTTTGTGTGTTGAGATGAGACTTTAATTACCAAGCGCATCCCAGTACCGAGCACGGGCAAATCCAGGCACCGAAGAGCATTCTCGCTCCCCAAGATTTCACCGCACGCAATTGCGGAATCCCTTTGGCAGGGAAACTGCTTCATCATCAGATGATTTTACAGCCATCTGCAATTCCTGCCCAGTTTTCCTTTCCTATGGATTTTCCAGCATCCGTTTTCCCAATGCCACATGCTCCCCGGGCACAGGAGCGCAAAGGGATGCGCGGCCCAACTCCGTACCCACCAGTTACCCACAGCCTTCCTCCCAACATTTCTGGACTGAAACAGCTCCTTCTCCTCATCCTCCCACCCAAAATGCCTGGAAATCATCCTCCCTTGAACGTGGAAAGTAGAATTAAGAGGAAAAGGATGCTGCCACGATGACCCTCTGCCCTCTCAACTGGGTTATTCCAAGCTGCCAAGTGCAATCCAAGGCATTTCGACAGCTTTCTTGTCCGTGGATTAATTGCTCCATTTTCATCGCAGAGATAAAAAAGCCCGATTAAGCGGCTGCTTTGGGAACGCTTCCCCGGCCCCGTCGCCGAGATCAAAAGGGAGTTGAACCAGGGCCAAGGAGAGGGAAGGAGGGAGGCGCGCGGGGGGAAGAAATCCCTGGAAAGGGAAGCCGAGCTCTTCATCCCACGTCGCGGAGAAGAGCTTCCCCAGCCGCAACGGTCCCTCTCCGTCTCCACCGTGCCACGGTTTGACAGCGCACGCGTTCGCCTCTGACTTCAGGAATATGTTGTTAATCCTGGGAATTTTCTTTCCGACAGCGTTAAGGCATCTCAGACCTCCCTGGCTCGAAGTGCTTTGTGGTTGAGCCAGGCAAAGCCTTGCAGATCCTTGGCACCCACTTACAAACGCCCCAGACCGGCTTTCGGCGCTGAATTCATCCCTTCTCCCAGTGGGATCCCGTACCGGCCGTATGATCGGTCAGAGGAGGCACAGGATCAAAGACAGGGAGGGATGCTCCGGCCCTTCGGTTCATAACGAACCCCATTTTCTGCCAGCCCAGGAGATTTCACCCTTACTGTCCCCAAATATTTTTATTTCTGATGCTGCCTACCCTTTCTGCAATGGGGCTCAGGAGATGCAGCAGCTGAACATTCCCCCAGCGAAGGACGGGAGATGAAAAGGAAAATGTGAAACAACATCCGGCCAAAAACCTCCCATCCAGAGCTGGGAAGGACCAGGCATCACCTCTGCCCTGCCATCTCCATCACCTCGGCTCCTGCAGATGCAGCTCAGAGTGGCCCAAAGCCCCATCAATTCCCACAGAGCTGCTGGTGATTAAGGGATTTTCCATCGAATTAGGAGAGGAGGAACCAAGGAAAATGTTGGAGAAGCAGAAATGCAGCTGATCTCCACCACACGCCACTTTACAGAGAATATAAAGATGTTTCTTCTTGTTGCTTCAACAGTTTTCTCCTGCCTTTTTCTCCTGCCCCACAGTCAGTTCAGTTTCAACCCACGGAAACATTTCCCTAAACTCTTCCAAAATTTAAAAAGAAAAAGCCGAGGCAGAAGCTGTTTGCTCTCAGTTGTCGGAGTGCGTAAGAAGTTTTACTCATCCTAAAACTGCATTTTCCAAAAATTTTAACGATTTCCAAAGCCTTTTCCCCCAGCTTTTAATAAAAAAGCAAAGCAGATCACCTCGGACTAACCCAGCTCTTCCTTCGCATTTGCAATCTAAAAATTCCCCATCCCGCTTCTTTCCAGGGATGTTTTTATTTCAAAGCTTTGAAGGTATTTCACATCGGGAATCACGTGTGATGGATGGTCCAGAGACGATCCAGAAGTTCTTCTCAGGGTCCAGTGATGAGGCACAACATCACCGATGAGGATGAAACACATTCCTATCGGGAACCACTGCGGCTCCATCACAGGAATGAGACCAGATTCATCACCCGATAATTTATAGGATAAGGAAGAAGGAGCCGATGATAAAAGATGGGGACAAAATCCCACCACGTGGTTTCGGGAGCAGAGCCAGGGGCGTGCACAGGGATGCGAGTCCCGATTACCATCCCAGTTTGAGCTCCCAGCTTAACTGGTTTGGTGACTCACGAGGAACACCGATCCCACCAAAAGCCACGGAGAGCAGTGGGGGGAATACCTCTCAGTGAATCGGAGCACGCATGAGCAAAAGCAGAGCAAGCGCTTCCTACCTGGCTCATCCTCCGACTCATCTTCATCCTTCTCCAGTTTGCAGCCCTGGTCACTGGGGCACGGTGAGGACTGGAGTGAGATGAAGGATGGCAGCTTTTGCAGCCAGTTGGTTGCCGAGGTGTCTGTCTCTTTCCAAAACTTCACTTCTTGCTCCGAGCTGGAGGGTCCGGGCATTTCCCCATCATCATGGACTTGAGCTGGATTATTCCTGCAGGAGGTAAAAAATAATATGGAAAAATAAAAATGATCCCTCTTGGCAATATCACGTGCAATGGAAGAGGCTGATCCACCAGAGCCGACACGGAGGCTCTCTGAGCTCCATCCCAGCCTGCTCCATATCTCCGATTTCCTGGGAGCCAGCTCAAATTCAGCCAGAGTTTCTTATTTCCCAGCTGGAGCCCCTGCCCTGCTCTTCTCTGCCAGGTTTTCAGCCCTCAGATGCTCCTGGAGGTGCTGGGCTCCCTTTTGGGTGCCGGCTGGAGGAGAGGAGAGATGGAGGGAGCGGGGATGGCTCGAAGATGCCCCACTGGCCTTGGCTCAGCCCCAGCCCTGTCGCCCTCCTCCGAGCCCAGCGAACGTGACACTTCAGCTCATCCGACATCTCCGATGACGGTGCCAATAAAGGAAAAAAAAAACCCCACAACCTCCCGATCAGCTTCCAAGCTCAGGCGTGCTCCCTTCCCTGCCAGGAGCCATCCCTGGGACGGGAGGGGGGTGTCTCCCCACCGCCCAGTCCCACGCTCATGCCTCCTTACCTAAAAAGAGCAAGGAGCTATTTTACACCTCGTTCACACCGGGGACGTGAGCTGGGTGGCATTCCAAGGCTCTTATGTCACCCAGGATAAGTTTGAGGAGCCCGGCTGAGTGCTTATTCCCCTCTGCTACCTTACAAGGCAGGGCCAGGATGAGACCCAGGACCAGGCAAGAGCACGGACCAGACCAGCACAGCTCCTGGTATCCCCAATTCCATCCCAACTTCATTTCCACACCCTGCTGCAAAGATCTGCAGAAGACCTGAGCACCCAAGCCAGCATTTTCTCCTCCCGCTAACCAGGACTTTTGGATTTTGGCTTTTAAAGTCAAATTTCAATTTGGCTATGATTTTTATTACGTTGGGATGGAGTCATTCTGCAGGCAGGGCTTGGGGACAAGGGCAGAGGAAGGCAAGGATGTGCCAAGCTCAAGAAAATCTGTCTCGTTGTGCGGATAAGGACCAACATGTCCCTCAGCCTGCAGGCTCCATCCCAGCACCCAAAAGCATCGTCTTTGCCCAGGAAGAGCTCAGAGAATTTCCAAGGATTAACCAAGAAACCTGCCCAGCATCAAAAGGCTTTACAAAGGTATTTCCGTGTCCATCTCCATTTCTGCTTCTTCAGGCGGGGAGTCCAGCCCCGATTTCAAGCCCCTCCGTGCCACACCGAGGGCTCGGCTCTGCTCTCTGTCATTGGATTTGAGGAAGAGAGGGGAAGAGGGATGATGGTTTCCAGTCTCCCACAGAGCTACGGAGAAGCCGTACCCACTTTTGGTGGTGGAATCTGCATCAGGCCTCCTCCGTCTCCTAGGAGGAAGGTCTATAAAAGCCTCTGAGATACCTGGAGGTGACAGCCCCGGGGTGGCACATAAGGGTGAAGATACCCACACTCCAATGGCACGTATCGGGTAGGAAGATGCGAGTTACCCTCTATTTCCTCTCCATCAGCTCTGCCTGGAGATCTCTCCCTTGAGCATGGACCCTGCCCAACCCCGTTGCCCATAGCGGCTCTACCGAGAAGGCACCACAGTGACCCACATCAGCAACACCTCAAAACAAACCAGCAGGCAGATGGATACGCATCTGGAAGAGGAAACATCCAGAACAGGATGGGAAGAAAACTGTTAAAGAGCAGCAAAGTGAGTTTCTTCTGCTCTTTCCTACCTGTTTGTTTCCTCCCGGACCCGTCTCCACTTGGAGGGAGGGTTGCTGCCATCTTCTGCCTCTCTTGAGTGGCGCTTCTTCTGCGGGTGCAACAGCTTGCACTGGGCACCCCTGGGGCAGACACCTTTCTTGGCAAAGTCGGGACAAACCAGCGTGTGCTTCTTCTTGCACTGCGAGGGGAAAAGAGAGAGGAACGTTGGGAAAGGCAGCGAAAGCCCCACGAGGAGCACTGGCTCCCCAGAGCTGGGCTGCTTCACATGGCACCAACACGTTGCTCAAGGAAGAGAAGGACGTGTTGGTGCTTCCTTCTCCGTATCAAAATACTGTTCCATGCCAAAATACTATTAAAAATAATACTCTCCTCTGGGAGACACGACACGGTCACCCACAGCTTTCCAAGCGTCTGATTTTAAAGACCCAAACCATCAAAGTCTGAACAGCAATGATCCACCCTCAAGGTGGTGATGTCCCAAAGGGGACATCCCAAACAGATGGTCCTAAAGAGGTTAGCTGGTCTGGAGAAGCTGGTTTCGGAAAGGACACAGGGTTTTCTTGTCCCAGACACGCTTGGGACTTGGGGAGGAGCAGGGAAGAGCAGGAACAAAGCACATTCCTTTTAGGACTTATTTTGGGATCGTTTCCTGGACCACCCTCCTGACAAAGGTGGCTGAGGGCTGGAGCTCAACCTGGAAATCAGCTTGGCTGATGCTCTCCTGCCCCAGGAAGCACAGTGTGGCCCTCCTACCCCACCTGATGAGCCCACCTTGGCACCACACCGCGACACCCATGGCAAGACCCAACCCGACACACATGGCGCAACAAAGCCAAGATCCATTTCCCTGTTCACCTTCTCAGTCACAGTCTGTTTCTTCCCTGCTTGGGTCTTTTCACGCTTGGACACCTCTTTACTACAGGATAGCACAGATGCTCAGATTTTGCACGGGTTTGGGGGAAAACGGGACAAATCCACAGGAAGAGCAACAAAGCGAGGGTTTCAGCATGATCATTCTTGCCTGTTTATAAAAATACATCTTCTTGACAAGGCGGGATGTAGGTGAGCTCCTGCCCTTTTAATGCAACTTGACTTTGGGGGCACAGGAGCGGCTCCCCGTGCTGACCTTTGGGATTAAGCGGCAGCCCCGCTGAGCCGCGGGAGCATTCTCCTTGAAAGGGCAGAAGGGTTCGGCAGCTCTGCTGCCTGGGGCCGATCGTTGAAGTCCTCAGCGGAGCAAGGAGCTCATCTGCTGGAGGCTGGGGATGTCTTTGAGCCGCAGGAGGGCCGGGGATCCAGATGGACACACGGACATCGGCTCGATGCGGGGGACAGTGCAGCGACAGCATCACTTTTCCACTGAAAATTCATTAAAAAAACCCCAGTTCCTACGACTTTCCCCCTCTGTTTGAAGGAGTTTCAGCGGCAAGTAAGTCTACAACCCAATGGGCAACCTGAAAGTAGAGTCACCTCTGAACTGCACTCGGGCTCTGCTGGTACTCCAAAATCCTACGATTCATTAAATCACAGAATCATAGAATAGTTTGGGTTGGAAAGGGCCTTTCAAGATCATCTAGTCCAACTTCCCTGTCGTGGGCAGGGACATCTTTCAATGCATCAGTTTGCTCAAAGCCCTGTCCCATCTGACCTTGAACATTTCCTGGGACGGGGCATCCACAATGTCTCTGGGCAACCTGGGCCAGCGTCTCATCACCCTCAGCATGAAACGTTTCCTCCTTATGCCCAATCTAAACCTATCCTCTTTCAGTTTAAAACCATTATCCTTTGCCCTGTCGCTGCAGACCCTCATAAAAAGTCTCTGCCTTAGAAGCCCCCTTTCTATATTGAAAAGCCACAAGAAGGTTCCCCTGGAGCCTTCTCTTCTCCAGGTTGAACAACCTCAACTCTCTCAGCCTTTCTCCATAGCAGAGGTGTTCCAGTGCTCTGACAATTTCCATGGCCTCCTCTGGCCCCGCTCCAATAGCTCCACGTCTCTCCTCAGTCCCCAGAGCTGGAGGCAGCGCTGCAGGGGGGTCTCCCCAGAGCGGAGCAGAGGGAGGGAATCAGTACGTCAGATCTACTGCACGCTGGAAGGTTTCTACTCCACCACCAGCTCTGGTTCTCCATCCTTGTGATGATGGTGACACCTAAAAGCCTATTAATTATGAACCCACCTGATGTCAATCGTTGCTATTTACTGCCAGGGCAGCAGCTCGTCAGAGCCTCCGCCCAAGGATGTGAGATCCACTCCTGTACAGAGGTTTCCAGCACAAAATGGACTTGAGAAGGGGAAGAGCAGGAAAACAGAGCCCTGGCCTCAAAAAGCCATGTGTATCATGGAATCATAGAATCACTGAGGTTGGAAAAGAGCCTTAAGATCATCAAGCACAACCCTTAACCTAACACCACCAAGTCCACCAGGAAACCACGTCCCTCAGCACCACGTCTACCCGGCTTTTAAATACCTCCAGGGATGGTGACTCAACCACTTCCCTGGGCAGCCTCTTCCAGTGCTTGACAACCCTTACGGTGAAGAACTTTTTCCTAATATCCAAGCTAAACCTCCCCTGGTGCAACTTGAGGCCATTTCCTCTTGTTCTGTCGCCTGGTACTAGGGAAAAGAGACCATCACTGACTTTCCTACAACCTCCTTTCAGGCAGTGGTGATGCCGTTATGCCGAGGAATGACACTATTTTGGGTGAAAAGCTGAGAAGCGTGGCTGTTTCTTACCAGTGGGGCACCCGAAGGACCAGTTACAAATCCCTGCAGGGGGGGACGATGCTCTGGTCCCGGTTGGGTACCGGGATGTGCGACCTCCCCAGTGCTCTCACCGGCACCAACCTCTAAGTCAATCATTGTACCAGACCACTTTTATTGGCTCCATGGCAAAAAGATACTTAATAAAGAAAACAAACCGTGTCCGACTAATCCCGGGGTTGTGTCCCCGTCTCCGGTTTCTAATGGCTTTTCCGCGCTGTTCCCAGCACTCGGCAATTCTTCCATAACAACCGTCCATCACCGCTGTTTCAGGGCTGGGATGGCCTCGATGTCTGGAAAAGCCCCTTCTGTTTATTTATGGCAGCTCTTCTGCTCTTGCCCTGCGTGCCAGAGCAAACACGCCGGGGCCGGGTTGCCGTAAGGTTTGCTGCTCGCCGTGTGTCAGTCAGGGTGAAGCCGAGCGGGGCTGCGGGGTGCCGGGTGCCACCTCACGCCGGGGGCCATCCGATCCCTTCCACCTGTCGGGGTGGCTAATTATAGCCCCACGGGACCCTCGCCAGCCCGCAGGTTGGACCATAAAAAGAGAGAAAAACCTCTGGTCCCATCCAACAGAGACAACAGAAAACTCAGAGCACCCCTAAAAAGCCCTGGGGACAAATCCCCTGGCTACATTGGGTGTTAATGAGGATGACATCATCCCGCGGATGTTGTCCCCATCCCAGTCTCCCTGCTCTGGGGTTCCCCCCGCAGCCCAGACCAGCAGCGGTGCCCAGTGCTGGGACGGTGCCCGGCTGGCAGCCCCCAGGGCCAGGACTCCTCCCTGGCTGCCAAAGCAGCTCTGGGTGAAATTCAAGGTGCCGTTAACGACCCACAAAGCCTTAAATGGCCCAACGGGCCCCAACGCACACGGGGAGCGGGCCGGGGACGAGGAGGTTTGCAGGGTGCAACCTTCTTTAGCACGGACCTGGCAAAGGAGGAGACAGCAACTGGTGCAAGGTCCCGGCTCAACCTCAGGAATGACATTAATTAACATTTTCCATGAACAAGCTTGGCAGGAGGCGGTGGAGGACGGGAGGAAGGCGAAGCTGGGTTACTGGGCCGATCAACAACCACTCGCTGACCTTACGGGCTGGGGATGAGAGGTTTCATCCAGCCCGGCATTCCCGGCTCCGCTCCACCAGCAGTTTGCCCAGGTTGAACTTCTCAAGTATCTCCAGGCTTGTCACACCTTCTGCTCGATCGCTCCTTTCCCAGCGCTGGAGGATGGCAGGTGACAATGGACCAGCAGACAGACAAGAGATGGCAAAGTGCTGGAGCATCTTCCCATCTCCTTGGATCTGTGTCCATCTTTCCGTCCACTGCGACAGACAGGAGTCCAGCTCTTGCCTGGAAACCCGGAGCATTATGGTGATAAAAGCACCAAACAGATCTTCTGGGGAAGGGAAGCATTAAAAGCACAAGTTAATCCCCAAAATCCAAGTACCTCAGCTCAAGTCCTTTCTATTTTTTAAAGCCCTCTGCGCATCCACGCAGCTTTGGCGGAGCAATTAGAGGTAGCCCCACCGCCGAGCAGCGGGATTAACCAGGCGGATTGATGTCAGGCTGTTTTAATGTCCCTCTTACCCACCACATCTCAACACTAATGGCTGTTGGGAAGCTATCGCTGGAGGTGGCGGAGCTGTTTTCCGACGCTGCTCCGAAGTGACAGCCAGTAAATAGCTTTTTTTTGATGGCTTTTTTTATAATTGGGTGCAGATGGAAGCAGCCTTAAAAAAAAAAAAAAAAAAAATTCCAGCTCCCTGTCATTAAAACCTGGAGGACAATACATCCAAACATCATCCAGGCTGTGGAATAACGATGGAGAAATTTAGCCGACACAATTATCTGAAGGAATTTGCTCCAAAACGAGTTTCTGCCCCCAAACCAGAGTTTGGTGCCCTAGTAGAATGCTTGTAGGGAAACGATGACTTCTGATGGCCTTCTCCAAATGTTTGCTAGGATTTGGGATCTACCAAATGGTCTCTAGGATCTACTGCAAAGCCTTGGCATTTGCAGGCAATGGAACAGCATTTGAGCTAACGCACCTCTGGAGCCGGAGCAAGAATTGGACGGCGCTTCTAAAATCACTGGGAACATCACATTTAAGAGGCAGCAAAAATAGCTGGGAGGGATTGAAGCAGGCAAGAAAATGCATTATCCCTGGTGTGGTCCAGCCGGAAGAGAAATGACCTAAGGGATTGGGCTCCCCTTCGCATCTCTTCTTCATCACCTCAGAACATCCTCTAAATCACTGTCAACTGCTTCCCCTCCTTGTGCTGCTCCTTGGTTTGAGGGTGTTACTCCTCTGTAATAGGAATTTCCCACATAGCAAAACCCTGTCAAAGAGTATCGTACCTCTCCAGCCGAAACCTCCAAGTTTCATCTCCAAGCAGAAGTACCATAACTGAGAATTTCCAATTTTATTTATTTATTTTTTTCTTTAAATGTATCTTCTTCTTTGGGAATTGCTTCTTGCCTGGTCTCGCTCCTCAGCCCCAGCTCCCTGAAGACTGGTGAGAGCTTTGCTTGGAGTCGCAACCACTGGATATTGGATTTCCCAGGCTCTTTTTTGCCCACGTCCCATCTCAGCCTGAAGGAGAGCCCTGCAGCTCTGACAACGCTCATTGATAATGTAAGCCAAAATATAAATAGAAGAAACACAGCAAGCCAAGAGGATGGAGGAAGATCACCAAGCGACAGTCCAGGGGACGGTTGAGCCACCATGAAAGCAAAGCCATGAAGATAAAGAAGAATCATTTAATCATAGAATGGTTTTGGTTGGGAGGGACCGTCAAAGACCATTTCTCCAAATCCCATGGGCAGAGACATCGTTCGCTAGATCAGGCTGCTCAAAGCTCCATCCAACCTGACCTTGAACCCCACCAGGGATGGGGCAGCCACAGCTTCTCTGGGCAACCTGGGCCAGGGGCTCACCGCCCTCCTTGTGAAATAAAATCTTCCCTAGGTCCAATCTAAACCTACCGTCTTTCAGTTGAAAACCACTGCCCTTTGTTCTGGCAAAAAGTCTCTCTCTGCCTTTCTTAGAAGCCCCCTTTCTACATTGAAAGGCCACAAGAAGGTCTCCCCAAGTTGAACCCCCCCAGCTCTCTCAGCCTGTCCCCACAGCAGAGGGGCTCCAGCCCCCCCAGCATCTCCGGGGCCTCCTCTGGCCCCGCTCCAACAGCTCCGTGTCCTTCTGCTGTTGGTGCCCCAGCGCTGGGGGCAGCACTGCAGGGGGGTCTCCCCCAGCGGAGCAGAGGGGCAGAATCCCCACCTCGCCCCCCTGCCCACGCTGGGGGGATGCAGCCCAAGACATGGGGGGCTTTTTGGGCTGTGAGCGCACACTGTTGGCTTATGGCCAGTTTGCCACCCCGCGAGTCCTTATAGGCAGGGCAGCTCTCCATCCCTTCATCCCCAGCCTGTGCTGAGACCGGGGGTTGCCCCCATCCAAGTGCAGGAACCTGCACTTGGCCTTGTTGAGTTTCACGGGGTTCACAGGGGCCCACTCCTCCAGCCTGCCAAGATCCCTCTGGATGCCATCCCTTCCCTCAAGCGAATCAACAGCACCACTCAGCTTGGTGTCATCTGCAAACTCGCCGAGGGTGCACTCAGTCCCGTGTCACTGATGAAGACATTAAACAGCAATGGTCCCAGTACAGACCATTAAGGGACACCACTTGGTACTGGTTTCCACTTGGACATTGAGCCATTGATTGTAACACTTGGGATGCGGACATCCAGAAGGTGAATACCAAACCGGAGAGCAAAGACCAGCGTTCACCCCTGCATGGGAATGTCTACGGCGTTCAGTCAATTCCCTGCCCTGCCTTGTTGAGGAACTCTGTTTCCATCAGAGACCCTCAAAACCTCACTCATCACACTACAAACCTGCGATGGAGCCACTTTCACACAGGGAACCCATTGACAGTGATTATCAACCCCAAATCATCATACATCATCATGACACAAAGCTGGGAGGGGTGGCTGACACTCCAGAAGGCTGTGCCGCCATCCAGAGAGACCTGGACAGGCTGGAGAGCTGGGCGGAGAGGAACCTCATGAAATTCAATAAGGGCAAGTGTCGGGTGCTGCCCCTGGGGAGGAATAACCCCCTGCACCAGGACAGGGTGGGGGTGACCTGCTGGAGAGCAGCTCTGAGGAAAGGGACCTGGGAGTCCTGGTGGACAACAGGATGACCATGAGCCAGCAATGTGCCCTTGTGGCCAAGAAGGCCAATGGCATCCTGGGGTGCATCAAGAAGAGTGTGGCCAGCAGGTCGAGGGAGGTCATCCTCNCATCCCCAGCCTGTGCTGAGACCGGGGGTTGCCCCCATCCAAGTGCAGGAACCTGCACTTGGCCTTGTTGAGTTTCACGGGGTTCACAGGGGCCCACTCCTCCAGCCTGCCAAGATCCCTCTGGATGCCATCCCTTCCCTCAAGCGAATCAACAGCACCACTCAGCTTGGTGTCATCTGCAAACTCGCCGAGGGTGCACTCAGTCCCGTGTCACTGATGAAGACATTAAACAGCAATGGTCCCAGTACAGACCATTAAGGGACACCACTTGGTACTGGTTTCCACTTGGACATTGAGCCATTGATTGTAACACTTGGGATGCGGACATCCAGAAGGTGAATACCAAACCGGAGAGCAAAGACCAGCGTTCACCCCTGCATGGGAATGTCTACGGCGTTCAGTCAATTCCCTGCCCTGCCTTGTTGAGGAACTCTGTTTCCATCAGAGACCCTCAAAACCTCACTCATCACACTACAAACCTGCGATGGAGCCACTTTCACACAGGGAACCCATTGACAGTGATTATCAACCCCAAATCATCATACATCATCATGACACAAAGCTGGGAGGGGTGGCTGACACTCCAGAAGGCTGTGCCGCCATCCAGAGAGACCTGGACAGGCTGGAGAGCTGGGCGGAGAGGAACCTCATGAAATTCAATAAGGGCAAGTGTCGGGTGCTGCCCCTGGGGAGGAATAACCCCCTGCACCAGGACAGGGTGGGGGTGACCTGCTGGAGAGCAGCTCTGAGGAAAGGGACCTGGGAGTCCTGGTGGACAACAGGATGACCATGAGCCAGCAATGGGCTCTTGTGGCCAAGAAGGCCAATGGCATCCTGGGGTGCATCAAGAAGAGTGTGGCCAGCAGGTCGAGGGAGGTCATCCTCCCCCTCTACTCTGCCTTGGTGAGGCCCCCCCTGGAGTGCTGGGTCCAGTGCTGGGCTCCCCGGCTCAAGAAGGACAGGGAACTGCTGGAGAGGGGGCAGCAAAGGGCTACCAAGATGCTGAGGGGACTGGAACACCTCTCTGATGGAGAAAGGCTGAGGGAATTGGGTCTCTTTAGCCTGGAAAAAAGACGTCTGAGGGGGGACCTTATCAATGCCTATAAATACTGAAAGGGTGGGTGTCAGGAGGATGGGGCCAGGCTCTTTTCAGTGGTGCCCAGGGACAGGACAAGAGGGAACGGGCACAAACTTGAGCACAGGAAGATCCACCTAAACATGAGGAGGAACTTCTTTCCCTTGAGGGTGGCAGAGCCCTGGCACAGGCTGCCCAGGGAGGTGGTGGAGTCTCCATCTCTGGAGACATCCCAAACCCGCCTGGACGCGTTCCTGTGCCCCCTGCTCTGGGTGACCCTGCTCTGGGTGACCCTGCTCTGGCAGGGGGTTGGACTAGATGATCTCCAGAGGTCCCTTCCAACCCTGTGATTCTGTGATCACTGATGAGGATGGAGGAAGACAGACACCCACTGGACATCCCCTACAGTGTCATCTGCACCAGGGGCTCCACCTTGGTTGTGACTGCAGGAGGCTCAGGGAAGGTGACACCCACTGCTTGTGGGAGGCAGAAATCATCCGATAACAGAGAACAGATGGGAACAAAGGGAGATTCCAGCACGGGAAGCAAAGATGAAATCTGCTCTTCTTTGCGTTCATCTGTACAGAAGTTCAGCTTGAAATCAAGAACTCTCCGCCTCATGAGTATATTCCTACTTTATAACTGTGATTCAGCGACTGCTTTTCCCCTGAACTTCCTAATTTTCATGTCTTGCGATGCACCTCCTTCTACAAAGATATGAAGTTCGAGAGAGAAAACCACAGACCTGTATTTATCTAGGCGCTATTATCAACTAGCCCAGGCTATTAAGCAGTTCAAGTTTGCCCTGATAAGCAACATCTTTAATGTAAGCATCTGAACGCTGTTGAAGATACTACAGTTAAATTAAAGTAGCAATAAGAACCCTCATTATGCCATTACAGACTACGGTAAATAAGATGCAACTGGAAACCCACAAAGATTTCCGCAGCAATACGCGAGTAGGGTTGGGGATGGAAGAAACTTGATTAGTTTTAAATCTCCTCTGTGGCCTACGAAGCTTTTTCAACGAAAAGCTCCCTTTGCCTCTACCAAGATTTATCAGTAGCACGGCCATCGGCGCCCAGAGGAGAAGCACAAGGACTCAATGTCCCCAGTAAGCCAACGGGATCCACCCCAACAGATCTCAGCCTGCTCAAATCCAGCCTGGCCACCCTTTGTGATCTTACGAGCAGGCTCATTACCAAGCCTATCCATTATTTTAGTTTTTTTCAAAGAAAGTTTTTACTTACTAATCAGTTTGTCGACTGAAGACTTCTGCTACACATTATGGGGAAAAAAAATCAAATCAAGCAAGCAACTCTAACACCCTGCAAACAGCTGTCAACCAGAGCCAAAATTAAAGATAAACGAAACGAAGTTGCTTTTGTAGTTGATTTTCATACTGCTGCAGCGGACTATAAAAGAGCTATCAAAGGCAGAGATCTCCGTCAGCTACTTTTGAGTGATGGGAGAAAGTAAGCCAAAAATCTCCTAGCCCAGAGAAGGGGCTGCTCCACTGTCCGGGAGTTATCTCCAGTGCCACCCAGACACGCCTGCAAACACCGAAAATCAGTGGAAAGTTGAGGTTCACTCAGCACACCATGAACCTGCAGCTGGAACCAGTGGGTACGTGGCTACCACCTACAGATATACCTAAAATATCATGAAAACCTCCTGGCAAACACAATAGGGGTCATAATGAAGATGAAGGGGCCATGCCCAGGTAGTTCTCCATCCTATAGAATCACAGAATCATAGGGTTGGAAGGTAGATCTGGATCTGGAGATCATCCAGTCCAACCCCCTGCCAGAGCAGGGTCCCCCAGAGCAGGGGGCACAGGAACGCGTNGTCTGCTCTGGCACCAGGAAAAAGGATGCTGATGTCGCCACCTGGCAAACTCCTCTCCTCTTCTTCCCCACACACATGCTGCCATCCTACCTGAGAAAGCCCGGAGAGGGTCTGTAACCTCTTAAACCAGCCTCACACAAAACTTCACGCACCCAACCAGCATTTCTGTAGTTAAGACCAGGCGTTTCTACCACCCTTCCTCCATCTGAGCCTAAAACAGCTGCGCGCAAGACGGACATAAATTTAAATCTTAAATGGCTCTTCCCCTTGCGCGAGCGAGAGAAGGGGGAGGAGAAGCTGCCGAGATGCTTTAATGCAACACCTCCTCATCGCAAGTGTGTAAAATGGATCACCTCTTAAGAAGAAGCAATTTGCTGACGTCCAGACCCTAACGCCCAACCTTCATGGTTAAATCTGTCTAAGGTTTGATTCTTCTAATAGGAGCAGGAGTGAGTTTTGTCCCCGGCGCAGGATGTGTTTGGTGACAAGGAGGTGCAGAGCGGGGCGTTGGGGCTCAGCAAGCTCAACCCCACATGGGTCATCTTTCACTGAGATTGGAAGAGAAAAAGGGATATGTCTCTGAGCAGCAAAATCATGCAGGTCTTTCTCCTCTTCCTCTTCTCCAGCCTTTGAGGGTCTCACTCTTTTCCCTGATTTACAGCTTTAATGAACATTTTCCCCCCAGTGGCCTCCTGGGCAGCCCCTCATCATGTTGAGATGTCCATTGATGGCATCACCATCTCCCCATGGTTCCTCTGCTTAGGTCCAGACAGATCTTGCACAGATACAAGATCCCGTCCTTCCTTATCCAGCGCTGCGAGCGTGTCCCGCTGCCACCAGCTCTCTTTGAATCAAAGGGGAGAGGAAATTGGAAGCAGTTGTGATAGGATCATAAAAGGAATAAGATGGAGGTATGGCCAAGATACGGAAAATTTGGGACGGCTCAAGGCTTAGCCTTCGCTGTATCCCTCCCTGTGCTAATCCCGAAAAGAGAGGTTTTATATTAAGACTTCTTGCACTTCAAACAGCCCGCCTGGTAGCTGGGCACGGAGGAGCTTCTCAGCTTGATTGGGTCTAATTCAGCATAACGACGTCATGGAGTTTGGAGATGAGCACTTTGAGCCAGGAAATCTGCTCCTGCTGCCGCTAGTTCTCCCCAGGCACCAGCCCTGGGGCGATTTGAAAGAAAAATCACCTTCGTTTGAAACCTCTTAGTCCCAAACTAAAAGCGTGGGCCAAATGATCTGCGTGAGAAGGAGCTGCGTAAGGTCTCACACAGTATCTGAAGGGCCTCCAGGAGAGAAGCAAACCTTTGCTGACCCACTGCTGCGATGCTGAAGACCCACAGGTCCGAGGCTGGCACCCAGAAAACTGATCTGGACAAAACTCAGCCCCAAAACATGGCCTCTCTTGACACTATCACATCTGGAGGGAAAGGGGGAGTCTCTTTGGAAATTTGGGTAAAGGGAAAGTCCCTTCACAACCCACAATCCATCCAAAACCTCTCCCAGATACTCTCTGGCCATGGCCAGCACCAGTTTTGGTGGGACGAGATTAAGGAGCAACCTGGGCCTTCAGGATTTCCACAGACAGAAGATGTTTAACAACCCTCGATGGACTTTTCATCCAGAGATTTGTTCCCGTGCTTCTCCTCTAAGGGAGCTCTTGGAGCTCTGAAATGGAGCACAGAGTAGCTCCTCTCCCACCACCCGTCCAACCACGACAGCAGGGACCTCAGGGAGCAGCACAACTGACCAGAACAGCAGGATGGAGAAGCAAGAAATAATTTTTCAATGATTTACATGCAGATTAATAATTCACTGAGATTCTTGTACTTGCTAGACTCAAGAAGCTTCCACCATTAAGCATCTCCAACCTTTTTGCTGTCGTGAAGTCTCTCGATGCTGCAGGAAGAGGAGAGCCAGTGTCCTTTACTCCACACCATACGTGATGGGCGCTGTGGTGGCCACCGTGACTATCCGGCCGGAACACCCCTCCTATGAAGAAAGGCTGAAAGAGGTGGAGTTGTAGAAGCCTGTAGAAGAGGAGCCTCTGGGAAGACCTTCTTGTGGACTTTGAATATTTAAAGGGGGCTTCTAAGAAGGATGGATACTTTTTACCAGGGCCTTTAGTGACAGGACAAGGGCCAACAGTTTTAAATTGAAAGAAGGTAGGTTTAGATTGGACATTAAGGAACAAACTTTTTATTCTGAGGGTGGTGAGACACTGACCCAGGTTTCCCAGAGAAGCTGTAGTTGCCCCATTTTGGAAGTGTTCAAGGCCAGGGTGGACAGGGCTTTGAGCAACCTTATCTAGTGATAGATGTTCCTGCCCATGGCAGGGAAGTTGGAATAGATGGCCTTTAAAGGTCCCTTCCAACCCAAACCACTCCATGATTCGATGAAAGATGGAGGTGGAGTGTAATTACAGAGCTGGAATCAGCCAGCAGCCACCTGGATGAACAGGTTCCTCAATGACTGCATGTGCTCAAGGAAAAGGCAGGTTGGCTGAGGGTCAACGTGCGACCAAAAGACCCAGAAAGACTAAAACCTGATGGCTGTTGGCTGTGAGAAAAGAAAAACACTGGTTTAGCCAATAGGCAACAAAAACCAGTTGAGAAGACGCAATATGAACAGCGTTGATCTTCACCTTTGTGTGACAACAGATTAAGAGGAACAAGGACCCCAGGCTGCCACTCTCTATCGTTGGATAATGAAGAGAAAACCCCAAAGACATTTAACTGTTAGCATCTGCTAACATAGCTCGTGTGGCTTTCCCTAAAGAAATGCGTTAAATTTAATGTATCAGACACGTGAAATAAATTTACGGTGGGAACCTGTTAAACTTCCACCATAAAAGGAGAAAGTAACCAACCCAACGTGTCATGAGACTAGAGAAACGCAAAAGAGAAGAAGGCATCAGCTGAAAAAAAGTCCCCGCATTTGAATTTTCTACAGAAAAATCAAGCAGCTGCCGCTGGGAAAAACACCAGACTCCACCTAAAGGAAGAAAAACGATTTTCCCCAAGGAAGTGGCACTTCCTTGGGCAAAGTGTCCTAACCAGACCTGGCCCTGCTAGGATGGGCGTTGCCGACATTTTACGTGGATAGGACTAAGGGGTAATGACTTTAAACCAAAAGAAGGGAGATTTAGACTAGATCTAAGGAAGAAATGCTTTATGCTGAGGGTGGTGAGACCCTGGCCCAGGTTGCCCAGAGAGGTGGGAAATGCCTCATCCCTGGAGGGGTTCAAGGCCAGGTTGGACGGGGCTTTGAGCAAAGTGGTCTAGTGGGAGATGTTCCTGCCCATGGCAGGGGGTTGGAAATGGATGATATTTAAGGTCCCTTCCAACCCAAACCATTCTGTGATTCTATGATATCAGAGCTCTGGTGAAAGGCTGTTGGTCGAGCAATTCAGCAGGACTGAAAAGATGGATTTTAGGAGACCTCTGGGCAGTCCCAGGATATACCATAGAATCACAGAATCATAGATTGTGTTGGGTTGGAAGGGACCTTTAAAAATCATCTAATCCAACTCCCCTAAAGTAAGCAGGGACATCTTCAACTAGATCAGGTTGCTCAGAGCCTCATCAAGCCTGGCCTTGAATGTCTCCAGGGATGGGACCTCCACCACCTCTCTGGGCAGTCCGTTCCAGTGTCTCACCACTCTCATTGTAAAGAACTTCTTCCTAATGTCTCATCTAAACCCACCCTGCTCCAGTTTAAAACCATTGCCCCTCGTCCTATCGCTCCGTGCCCTCGCAAACAGCCCCTCCCCACCTTTCCTGTAGGCACCCTTCAGGGACTGGAGGTCTGCTCTGATGGCAGGTCCCCCGGTCAAGCTTCATTGGCAGGGATGGGGCTGGTGGTGGTCCCCAGGAGCGACGGGTTGCCAGCAAACACCGGAGCACAGACCTCTCTCTTCCCCATGATTTATTCCGGTACACCTCCCTGTACGTTTTCATGGTGGCGTCGTTGTTTAATCTCACTGTGTCTTACTGTTTAACAGTTCCCACGGGGGAACAATTTACCCACAGGCTTCGAGGCAGCGGATGGAAACAATATGAAGATAGGTATTTAATGCAGCACGCTCGCTAATGTACACCATGGGGGAAAAGCTTATTTAATACGAAGCAATTTTACAGATGCAGCAGTTAAGAGGGGAGCGGGCTGACTCGCTTGTCTTTGCTCTGAGACCTTTGCGAGGGCTGGAGGATGCCAGAACCAAAACCAGCCCTAGCTGTAATCCATAGCATCATAGAATGGTTTGGGTTGGAAGGGACCTTTAAAGATCATCCAGTTCCAACCCCCCTGCCATGGGCAGGGACACCTCCCACCAGCCCAGGTTGCTCCAAGCCCCCTCCAACCTGGCCTTGAACCCCTCCAGGGATGGGGCAGCCACAGCTTCTCTGGGCAACCTGGGCCAGGGGCTCACCACCCTCACGGGAAAGAGTTTCTTCCCAATATTTCACCTAAATCTCCCCTTTTTCAGTTTAAAACCATCCCCCTCGTCCCACGGCTCCCCTCCCTGCTCCAGAGGCCCTCACCAGCTTTCCTGGAGCCCCTTGAAGGACTGGAAGGGCTTTTTCAGTTTAAACCCATCCCCCTCGTCCCACGGCTCCCCTCCCTGCTCCAGAGGCCCTCACCAGCTTTCCTGGAGCCCCTTGAAGGACTGGAAGGGGCTCCAAGGTCTCCCCGGAGCCTTCTCTTCTCCAGGCTGAACCCCCCCAGCTCTCCCAGCCTGTCCCCACAGCAGAGGGGCTCCAGCCCCCCCAGCATCTCCGGGGCCTCCTCCGGCCCCGCTCCAACAGCTCCGTGTCCTTCTGCTGTTGGTGCCCCAGCGCTGGGGGCAGCACTGCAGGGGGGTCTCCCCCAGCGGAGCAGAGGGGCAGAATCCCCCCCCTTGTCCCCCTGCCCACGCTGTGGGGGTGCAGCCCAGGCTGGGGGGGGGGTTCTGAGCTGCCAACGCACGTTGACGGCTTGTGTTGAGCTTCTCACCCACCAGCACCCCAAGTCCTTCTCCTCAGGGCTGCTCTCAACCCATTCTCCACCCAGCCTGGATTTGTGCTCGCGATTGCCCAAATACAGTTTATTCCCCAATAAGTCTTGTGCCTGGAGGGAATTCTCAAGCACCCGTTTCTCGGGGCGTTTATGGATGTAATCCAAGCGTTTGCCATAATTCCCAGGTCCAAGCCCTCAGCCACGCAGAGATCTCAGCCCACGGTTAGCCATGAAATATTGCAATAGTAGCCCGACCTGCAACGCAGGTTATCACCCTACGAGCTCCTTCCGGCTGGATATTATTTCCTATTATTTTGTGCTATTTCATGTTATTTGGGTATTATTTCAGGAGCCAAGTGTGGGTGCAGCAATGAGAGAGACTTTGCAGGGAAACTGTCTCTCAGACAAGCCGAGCGTCCCTCCTCCAGGCTTGCTGGCCACGCAGCCCGCTCATGACTGCACCTCCTCCTGCTTGTCCCTAACCCCAGGGGACGTGCCACCATGGCTTCACTCAACAGGGCAACGTCATCCCTTGCACCTACAAGCCTCACCCCATTCCCTCCCGGTGAACCCATGCCCCAAACCAAGGTGCAAGCATGAGGACCCATACGGGAGGAGGGACGGGGAACCAGAGAGGAGCTTTTACCGTAGAGCAGCTCATCAAAACATCTTTGGAAAACCCTGGGGAACACCTGCAAGAGGCCTCATTTCTCCCTCTCTTCCCACTTCCCCCTTTGGGCTTCCTCCAGTGCAGGTGACCAGCCCAGAGGGACCAGCCTCACCCAACGTGACCATTTCATGGTGCCGGGGAAGGTCAGGGAGCTCCAGGCAAGGTGGCAGGGAGATTTCCGTGGTGGGCATCACTTGGTGGCTTTAGCTAAGACACATCTGATGTTGTGTTTAAAGATGATTTGAGTCGCAGAGGTATTTGGAGCCATATTTCACCGACAGCTTCACCAAGCTGGTGAAGATGAATGGACAGTGAGCTGGGTTAGATGAGTGGACAGTGAGGTGGATAGAGAACTGGTTGAAAGACAGAGCCCAGAGGGTTGTGATTAGGGG
>VXBO01004672.1:107853-141604 GCA_013400135.1 Rhinoptilus africanus
GTTAGGAAGCTGTAGGTCCATGTGAGCGCACACAGGGTGGAGAAACTGCCCAATCCATGACCAAGGAACCAACTTGCAAGTTCCTCCACTCCCGTTAGGAAGCTGTAGGTCCATGTGAGCGCACACAGGGTGGAGAAACTGCCCAATCCATGACCAAAGAACTGGTGAGAGCGCTGGAAATCAGAGTTCTGGTTCTGCTACCAGCTCCCTCCTGGAAATGATTAATACTGGCGGTAACATTCCCTTAACAAAGGACGTGGTCACGGTCTCATACAGGGGCTGTCGCCTCTCTCCAAGGGTGGAGGCATCTTTACCCTCTACACTCCATGTTCCTGAAAAAGGGACTTGGGAATGCAAAATTAAAGCTTTCTCACTTATTCCAAGTTGGATGATGAAGCCAGAGCAGGCTGGTCCCGGCATCATTTGTACAAAGAGCTCGTGCAACTGGAGTTACAGCCCATGGGATGGGTCAAAGGCCGATCAACTTGGCCTGAGCATCCTGCAAGACAACTAGAAAGTACTTAAGAGGCGACGCTGCCAACGACACGTCATAAATTATGGATCCTAATGGACATTTTTTATGAAGGTCTGATAAAAATCAGAAATTGTGCTTCTTCATGGGAAGCACAGAGAAGAAAACACAACAGGGGAGAAGAGCCCCGTGTGCCAAACCCATCACAGAAGGTTCTAAATTCCTAATTACCGGGCATCCTCGTTTGAGTTTATCCTCTGAGGATGCTACGTTGGTGTCTCACACCTTTGCCATCCGTACCCTTTGCAGTTCAGACCACAGGCAGTCGGCTCTCGCCATTCCTCGGACGGGGAAAGGCAGAACGAGAGAAGATTTACTCCCATCCTAAATTATTCAAAAGAAAAGGGACTGCGCATCTTTAACAAGCCATCGTTTTATGAAGCAAGGTTAACATTTTTACTTGATTCAGTAGAATATTATAAACTCTCCGGGGTCCATTTGAGGACTTTCTACTTTGAGCAAAGGCACGGACTCAGCACTTTTTATATTATTTAGAGAATAAAATTAACCCTTAATGGCCCAAGCTGGTATTTCTCCTCCCCAGTTAAATATGGCCCGCTCAGCAATTTCTCCCCATATATAATTACAGGCTGCTATCCATCATCTGTAGGAGAATGCTTTTCTGACACTCTAAAAGTGACGCGGTAAGCACTTTTACTAATAGAATAAATATTCTAAATATCTCTTTTATATTTTCATTTAAATTGGAATATTTTAAAAATAATTGTAGGGACCCTGCCTGCGTGGTTAGTGCTGCGCTGGAGGGAGGCGGCAGGATGCTCGTGTTTTCCTTCGGAGGAAATGTTTATCCTGCACGCGGTCCCCTCCACACGCCGTCACAAAAAGTAATTAAGCACAGACTAATTGATTAGTGTTT
Source organism: Rhinoptilus africanus (assembly GCA_013400135.1). Taxonomy (NCBI): domain Eukaryota; kingdom Metazoa; phylum Chordata; class Aves; order Charadriiformes; family Glareolidae; genus Rhinoptilus; species Rhinoptilus africanus. Next base: position 109,263 of record VXBO01004672.1, read on the forward strand.
CCCTTCACTCCTGCCGATGTCCTGCTTTCCTTAAAGCTCTTACTTTTGGTTTTTCCCCCCTCCTTTTTGCCTGCTTTTTGCTCTGTAGCAGTTTCTCCTCGGGAAAAGAAGGATTTGCTTGTAGAAGGCACCGTCCAATGTCATGGGTTCTGGGAAAGGCTGGTGGCTTCGCACAACGACGCCATGGGGATGGGCACCGAGCACCTACAGCTTCACTTCCTGGGTTGTACCTCTGCCAATGAGAGCTACAGGGATGGAGAACAACAGGAGGAGAACCCTTTGGAGCTCCAGCCCAGAGCAACACGTGGATCCAAGCATCCAACTGCTCATCCCAGCAACTTTCCCGGGTGAAAAGCAGCCAAAATCATGAGGGACTTAGAAATCTCCAGGAACAGCGAGTCTAAGCAAAACCATGCTTAGGCAGACACTTATTCACACGTTCTCTATTAAATGCAATAAAATAATATCATTCTGTAGGCCCGCTGGGGCATATTTGGGACGGTGCCCTGCGATCTGGCAGACTCAAGGCGCACAAAATGATTGTTTCATTAGCGGCTCATTTTTTTTCAGCCGAAGAACCAATTTAAAGCAGTGCTTGCAAAGTTCCTCACGTGTTTTCAACGTGGTACCTGGAGTCTCTAACTCGAGGAGGAGGCTTTCACAGGTCTCCTCCTGTTTGTTTGCTGTCGGTTTTTGGAAGCAGATTAAGCAAGTCAGGGCAACGATGTGATGTTTTCTTCCATATCAAACTCTTAGAGGCAACTAGCAAAGAAGCAGACTGGGAGATGGTTCCCATCCTCCAGTTGGGTTCATAGAGATGGGCCAATGTAGCAGAGCAAATCATAGAATCATCGGATGGTTTGGGTGGGAAGGGACCTTTAAAGTCCATCTAGTCCACCCCCCTGCCACAAGCAGGGACATCTTCAACTAGACCAGGTTGCTCAGAGCCCCGTCCAACCTGACCTGGAATGTTTCCAGGGATGGGGCATCTACTACCTCTTTGGGCAACCTGGGCCAGTGTCTCGCCACCTTCAGGGTAAAACATTTCTTCCTCGGACCTAGTCTAAATCTCCCCTTTTTGAGTTCAAAACCATTACCCCATGTCCTATTACTCCAGGCCCTACTAAAAAGTCTGTCCTCATCTTTCCTATAAGCTTCCTTGAATTAGTGAAAGGTGACAAGAAGGTCTCCCCGGAGCCTTCTCTTCTCCAGGCTGACCCCCCCCAGCTCTCTCAGCCTGTCCCCACAGCAGAGGGGCTCCAGCCCTCCCAGCATCTCCGGGGCCTCCTCTGGCCCTGCTCTCACAGGTCCATGCCTTTCCTGTGCTGGGGATTCCAGAGCTGGACGCAGTGCTCCAGGTGGGGTCCCACCAGAGCTGAGTAGAGGAAAAGAATTACTTCCCTTGCCCTGCTGGCCACAACGGTCAAAGGATGAGCACGGTCAAAGGATGAGCAGAAATTCCACCGCGTAACCCAACCCAGCAGAGAAAAGCCTGGCAGCTCTTCATTACAGCAGAAAAGCATCATCTCCCTAAATCTCAGAGTCCATCTTTGCTTTATTCAAACCTCATGGCAAACTGACTGGTTGCCCCTTCTGGACCATGACTTCTTGGGGACTCTGATGTGACAGCATCGCTGCTTTCCCAAGTTTGAGATGGCGGCTGCAGAAACCAAGCGAAGGTGGCCCATATCGCGTTCGTGGGACCCAAAAGAAAACCGCGTGCTCTACTAATAGGAGAGTGGTTCCCACCAAAACGCAAAAATACTATTAGATTAATGGAAAACAGCAAAGAGGAGTCAGATAGGACATTCAGTTCAATTCCCAGCGGAACACCATCACAGCCATCACCTCCCTTAGCCACTAAGCAAGGAAAGGTCACATCCTGCAGTGTCTCCCGTCACTTTCAAAGAAAGAGGGAGCCACAAGATGTCAGATAAACCCCCAAATTTCATTTTTTTTTGCATGTAAGAGCTCTAAAATTCCTTTGGAAACTAGCAAGTGGCAGCTGGCTCCAGGCCCCACTCCAGGAAAGCTGCTCTCTCTCAAGATCTGCGTGTTACGTAGGGTGCCGTAGGCTCGCGGATGAGATTACAGGTCTACCCAGGGTGCACATAAAGTCCACGTAGGACTTCACTGCATCGATCTAAACCAGAAGGCCCTCAGGACCTGGAGGTGGGCTCCATGAATGCCCCAGGTAGGTATCTGGGCACAGTTTGAGGTTAGGTGAGGAAGGGTGGTCTTGCTGCTAAGCCACAATACGCAAGGCTCAAGTTTTAACCCGTCACGGAGTCAGCATGCAAAATAAGCCTTAATGTCTGTGGGTTTTCGACGTACAACAGGGACTCAAAAACCTTTTCCTTCACTTCTCGTCTATTTAACCGAGCGATTTTCAGGGCAGGTGGTATCAGCTCGGGCACTGGACTACGACAACATGGACACAGCTTTCCCCAGGAGACTCTTCCCAGGGAAACACCTGTTTGCAAGCTGCAGCCTTTAATTTGTTTCCTTTTTTGTTTTTTTTTCCCTGTCTGTAAGACAGCCAAACCACTCTGTCCATCACCCTTTGGAAAAGCACAGGACTGTTGTTCATCAACTCCAGGTGTTCCGCATCTTCCAGCTCTACGGCTCCCTTTGGTGCCGTAACTCGGGTGAAAACCAGCTTGCGGCTTTGGCAAAGGCGAAATCCACCCCAGGACCCCGAGAGTTGGTCCCCTCTTTACCTTTTCTCCCATGGGACAATAGCCTTTGAGGAAATCCTGGCATACTTCTGCCTTCCTGGACACGTAGACGTGACTGTAGGGGCAGTTGCTGTTGTTGCAGATCCCTTTCAAGAAGTAGGAGCACACCGGCATCTGCAAGGGCAGAGAATGAGAAACCTGTTAGCGCTCCCCCCGATTCGCGATTAGGAACTGTTCCAACACCCAGAACTGAAATAAAACCGTGACATGCGTAAAATAAATATATGCCTTTTGCCAGCCACTGATCCCAGAGGTATTTTTAGTGCTTCTATTGGTCTCCTGCAACACAGCTCCCTGACATTATGCGGTCCCAGTGCATATATGCAGGGGGGGTGAATGTGCTGCCGTGAGCATCCTTCAGGGTGTTGGCGAGAGGGTGGAAAGCATGAAACGGCCTCTGTACAGCAGGGGGAAGGGATGGGGGACTCGTAATAAACTCTGCTTTTGTGGGGGCTTCGCCGCCACGACGCAGATTCATCTTCTGCCGACGCTTCCAACTAACCTTGAAGAGGAGAGAAGGGGCGGCTGTTCCCCGGGCTCCTCGCTCGCAAAAGGCACTAAGTTGAGCGCACTGTCACGTGGCCGAGGACCAGGAACACCCTTCCCAATGGGAGATGCAGCTGCTGTGATGGGAAGAGCGGTGCAGAGCTCGCATCCAGCCTGGCTGCACTCTCCCATGGGGGTATTCTGCTCATCTCAAAGGTCAAAAAAGCATCCTGGGGGTGTCCCCCCTGTTTGGATCCTCCGTGGGTACGGAGCTGGCTGGAGGGTTCAGAGCACGTGGATAGATAAAGGCTCCAAAAGCTGGGTCCGAGTAAGGGGGAAAACAAGCGCTTGCACCTCCGCAAGCGTTTTTTTTGGGGGGGTGTATCATGTGAAGGCATCAGTCTGGCATCCCCCAAGGGTTGCAAGCGATGTGCTGATGCCTGTCCCTGTGCGCTGGAGGAGGGATGCTCTGGGAGGGAGGGAAAGGAGGAGGAGAGCCCAGGCTTGAGGGATGCTCCAGGGCAGAGGGAAAGGAGGAGGAGAGCCTAGGCTCATGGGATGCTCCAGGAGGGATGCTCCAGGAGAGAGGGAAAGGAGGAGGAGAGCCTGGGCTTGAGGGATGCTCTGGGAGGGATGCTCCAGGAGGGAGGGAAAGGAGGAGGAGAGCCTGGGCTCAAGGGATGCTCCAGGAGGGTGGGAAAGGAGGAGGAGAGCCCAGGCTTGAGGGATGCTCCGGGAGGGATGCTCCAGGAGGGAGGGAAAGGAGGAGAAGAGCCCGGGATCAAGGGATGCTTCAGAAAGGTTGCCTCAGGAGGGATGGAAAGGATGAGGACAGCCCGGGCTCGAGGAACACTCCAGAAGGGAGGGAAAGGAGGAGGAGAGCTTGGGGTCAAGGGATGCTCCAGGAGGGATGCACCAGGAAGGAGGGAAAGGAGAAGAAGAACCCAGGCTCTTCACAAGCAGTCCAGGATGAGAGTGGTCAGATACACGGAGCAGAGTCCCGCTCCCACGCTCACTGCTCCCAAGCTTTAGCAGCGCGACAGCCGACAGGGAAAAGCGAACGCGCAAGGATCCTCATCGTCCTCAAACCACAAACTTCACCTTCTGCCAGCTGTTATCATTAAAAACAAATTACGAGCCTGCTGCGATATTTCAGCATCCTTAACTCACCGGCTACCGCGGGCAACTTCCCGACCCAACTAAGCAGCTGCCGACGGGAACGTGCGCTTCCCGAAGCCGCCGCGAACGATCCGGCTCCTCCTGCTCAATCCCTCGCTGTTCGCCTACACGCCGAATTTCCTTACCGCTCGGCGCAGTATCGATCCCTCCGTTCACCGGTAGCATCTCAGTCCCGCCGGTTCAAGCATCCCCAAACTAATATTTACAATTCCGTAATAACCGCAGCCGAGGCTAGTGGGAAAAATCCCTTTCCCTGAAGGGCACATTAGGGTTTTAACTAAATTGGCTCACTTGAGGCAGAGAGAGAAATAAGAGAGAAGGAGGGGGAAGCAGAGGGGAAAGAAAACAAAGGCTGCTTTAAAGGAGAAGAGTTTATTTTTAATTGTCTTTTAACTGCAGACATTAACATAAAGGACAGGGCTCTGGGGCTATCTTTTTTGGTGGTGGTGGTGTGACCGTAAATGATTCCCTTAATGTAGTTTTTGATATAGAGCCCAAATTAGCTCTAATAAAAAGGGATAATAAAGGCAGCTCTTCTACAAAAATAAACTCCTCCTAGCTGTCAAGCCTGAGCCATTATCAAGAGGAAGCAGCACTCTCATTTCAATTAACCTTGTTTGCACCCCACTACGTCCACACAAATAACAATAACATTAATTCAAGGCACTGGTGCGGTGCGTCCGTATTAGACAGCTTTGACGATGTACACGCTTTGGAGCCAGCGGCTAATGAACCCGAAACTCAACGTGAATTTCCAAATTGCTCACAACAGAGTTTTGAAGCTCTATTAGGGAGAAAAATGCTGATTCTTTTCGAGTTCCTCAAGGGGAAAAGCTGTTGTAGCAGCAGCGGGCGGTTGCCCAAGTCTTAGCCTCTCGCTAACCTTCACTCACAAACCTATTCATTCAGATTTACTGGTTTCTCTCAATCACCGGGACGCGGCGGTGGCTCTGCCGTGTCACAGAGAAATCCCCCGTACAGCGCTTCGAGGGATGCTCCTCCGCCGAAGGCTCTGCCCTCCATCCCCTGCAGAGCAAAATCCCCCAGCCACAAGTTTTCCCGCTCCTCCAGGCTCCTTTTCCCGTTGTCAGAGGGATAATTTGGTTTTTGAAAGCGTCTGCAAAGCATCGTGCCCATCTGGAGCAGCCCTCCGCCCCAGAGAGCATCCTCGTCTGGGAGCAAGGGTTTTGCTGCTTAGGATGGGGAAAAGCTCGCCGTTGCATTTCCCAGAGGAAAGAGAGGGATTGTCTCCATTTTTCAGTGGGGAAACTGAGGCACAGGATCGTTCCAGGGTTGAGCAAGAGTTTTGTCCTCAAATCGATAGCTTTTCTCCTCAGACCAAACTCCCCAAGCATTTAGTCCTTCCTTTCCTGGACCAGGCATGTGGCTCCCTCCTTGGTGACTTCCCACCATGGTGGGACGGGCGATGACAACAACCTGAAGCTCTTCCGATGAGGAATTTGTGGGGTTTCCCCCCCCCCCCCCCACCATAACCACAAAGTGAAATCGAGAGTGAACTAATGGGGGCACCAGCACAACCGGCAACCCCCAAACCACCACATGGTTATAAACCACGCGAAGCAAAAATCATTCACCGCATCAAAACCCCCCGACTCAAATAGCCAAAACCAAGCTGCCCCTCAACCCCTCAATCGAGGAGCGGGTGGGATCTGCTCCAAAAAATCCACGAGCAGGGGGAAAAAACCGCTGCCTGCCTTTGCCGAGCGGCTTCACCTGCCTTTCTCCGCCGCTGATAAATGAGGCGATCGCCACCTTTGCTAGTAATCACCTCGGTTAACAGGGAGCTACGGGGCTTTGAAACGCAAAGTCGCCTCTCGCTTTGGGTAGCAGCGTCCCCGCAGCTATAAATCACCCTGAAACAGGCTTGAACTCCGCCGAGGAGGTTGTTTCTCTTCCAGCCCGCGCTGACGACAAGGTGGCGAGCGGAGACCTCTGAACCGCCTCCGGGGCGCCTAATCCCGCGAAAAATAATCCTCCTTCCCTGCGGAGCGCAATGTGTATGGCCAGAAACACGGCGTTTGTTTCTAAGGCACGTTAAGAGAGCTGCCACCTGCCTGCTTCGTTTGTAGGCTTGTTAATTTAATGACTCAGCTTGGGTTTAGATGACGCCTCTGTAGCAGCGAACTGCTAAGGAAGAAGGCGAGATGGGCAGAAACCACCCGCGCCTCATGGGATCCCTTCCCAAGGACCCCGTCTCCAAAATGAGGGTGGCAAATCAGCTCTTCTGCAGCAGACTTCGGCATGATCACCCCTTTTATTTCAGTTTTATGAGGATATTATCATTATCCTTCCCCAGTTTCTAACTGGTAAGGTGCTGCTATGGGGGGAAGGTTGAGTTTGCCACACCTTGCTGCAGCCAGTGGTCCCCATCCATCCCCCCAAAACACAGCCCAGGAGCCAAAAGCTTGAGGTTCTGCTTGAGGCACCAAGACGCACTGGCATTTCTAGAGGGGAAACTGAGGCCACATCTCCATCAGCAAATTAAATACAGAATCATAGGGTTGGAAGGGAATCACAGAATCATAGGGTTGGGAATACACCGAGGAATACTCCCAGGTACCAAAACCAGCTGGCGCAAACCTGTCCGCATCCAGCTGCTGCATCTTTCGGTGGACGCCGAACAGCCGACCACAACAGCTCCTTGGCCATCCCAAACTCCCAAGTCTCACCCAGGTTTTCGCCCTGGGACCAAAACTGAGCTGCAATACCATTTAACTCGCCAGTACAGATGTAAACCAACAGTCGGTATGGTCTGGATGAGCATCAATCCTTTGGCTCAGAGGCACGGGTAGTGGGTTCCGTGCTGCCGTCAGCACTTGCAAATCACTTACTTGGGTGCAAAGAAGCTGCTGGCCCCATGTCGATTCCAAATCTGCATTAATTACAACAATTCTGGATACATCACCAGCCAGCGCCTTTGCAAAGCTTTCTTCTTTCTTGACTTCTTTATTTCTGAAGTCTTTCTATAAGTTATAGGAAGGAAAGGAAAAAAAAAACAACAAAGCAGCCCTCTTTCCTTCTATCAATTCTCATTCCCATCCTTCCTTTGACATGCCACAAGTCAGGGAGTACAGCTGTCCCCAGTCTATCTTCTCTATTTTATATACTCGTGATTAAGTGACTCTGAAGAGAGATACATGTAAAAAACATATGGTGCTTTGTGTCTCGTTCAGAGCGACTCCGCTCACCGCCAGGATAACTTATGAGCTCCCCACTGACAGCGAACGTGCCTTAGGCAAACGGAGAGAGAGGGAGACAAGAAAACTGCCTGCCCAAAGGAAAATGATGTTGGAAATGATCCTGCCCCAGACGCTGATGAGACCCGACATCCCACGGGTTAAATCCTTTACAGGTCAGTAATTGCACTGTAATTATCTACGTGATGCTGTGGATGGGGAACAGAGGACAGCGATGCTCAGAGTGGGGAGAAGAAGGTGTTATAAGGACAATTCACAGGGCACGGGCTAAATTACCAACCCTTGAGTAATTAAAAGCAGCGTTTCCACAACCAGCACAGCTCGGGTGAGCTCCGGTCCCCGCCGTGTCCCAGGCACAGCTACGAAAGCTTTGACAAAGCTGCCTTCGACAAACGACACACCAAGGGGGGCTGCAGACTCATCGTGATGAAGGATTGAGCTTTACGGGCTTCTCCGGGAAAAGCGGTCCTCATTCGCATCCCGCTTTCTGGCATCTCCATCCCAACAGCGGAGCCTTGACGCCGTAGCTGATCACAAACTGCCCCCCACGCAGCGACACCGCTTTGGTTGGCATCTCCCTACGCCGGTGGGATTAACCTTACTGCTGTTGTTTGGGTGATCCTTTGTCCGCGGCAGAGAAATGATCCTCCAAATCCGTCCAACAAAGCCGAAATGTAAATACCTGCTTGAAGCACATCCCTGTTCAGCGAAGGACCCGCAGCTACGGTTAACCTTCAGCATCAACTTCACCTCGGCTTCAACGCTTGAGGACTCCAAAGCCATGTTCTGACCAGAGATCCTAGCCACTGAACGGAGGTTAATCTGCTAAATCGTCAACTGATTATCACTAAAAGAAAACCTAACTATTTTTCCATCTCGCTCTGTGTAATAAAACCACGAAGCCCCAAATACATCAAGAAGGTTGAAAATGATGATGAACTCAAAAGCTGTTCTGCCATTGCCTGGCTTTTTAGGAAGGTTAATTTATACCTCCAAGCTCTTGTATGTTATAACATCCTCTGACCCCAGCGTGGGGTGATTTAGAGGGAAGGGCGATCTTACGGAGGTAGTTAAGGATTAGATGCAACTAAACTCTACTCCCATGCTTTTTCTCCCCGATCCCTGGAGTTTAAGCACTCCTTAACCCAATGGATGTTACCCAACACAGCCCCAGGTGCTCCAGTTTCCAACCCGCTGCTTAACGCATTCATCCACTGATTCACCGCGCTGGTTGAAGAGGCACACTTTGCTCTCACAAACCAATCATAGAATCATTGAATCGTCTAGGTTGGAAGGGACCTTTAAGATCGTGGAGTCCAACCATTGACCCAACACTGCCAAGTCCACCACTAAACCGTGTCCCTCAGCACCACGTCTACCTGTCTTTTAAATACCTCCAGGGATGGTGACTCCACCACTTCCCTGGGCAGCCTGTTCCAACGCTTGAAAACCCTTTCAGCGAAGAAATTTTTTCTAAGATCCAACTCAAGCCTCCCCTGGTGCAACTTGAGGCCATTTCCTGAAAAGCTTGGCAAACAAACCACAGACGAACTCTGTTGGAAGCACTCAATGAGGCAGATTTCCCTACCACCACCAGCGTAGGGCTGCTCGATCGTAGAGATGCATCACGTTCATTGGGAAGCCATACAGACCTTGTCTTTGGACACCTTGTGGGAAAAGGAACAGGTCCCATCTGTCTTCTTGCACGTGCCACGGAGAAACCTGTAGATACACCAGAAAAGGAGGGTTGAGCATGAGGTGGGTCACAAAACATGTATCTCCATTATCACGCTTGCCCCAAGACCAAAAACACACGACTGTTGACGAGCTCACTCTTAAAGCCCATTTCATGCCCTAAATTTGTACAGGTCCTTCTCATTAGAAGAGCAGCTGAAGCTTCCTGATAGGCTTTGTTCTTTCATCGTATTTGGCTGCTCATTAGTAGGTAGAGAAAGGCTTGTACGATGAGGTTCAGAGATGGTGCTCCCAGAAGGAGAAAGGTTCTTCGTACAGTCCTACGCCAGATGCCAGACGAAGCACCAGGAGGACCTCAGGGTGTGAGTGGCCAACAACCAGGAGGAGCAGAGACAGGCGCACACCAGAAACCAAGATCTCAAAGCATGTGAGGATGTTTGGACTCGGAAGTTTTCCTAGAAAGCACTCGTGTGATAGCAGCCTGAATCCCCCCAAACCAGACTCCAGGGGTACACATTCTGAGCTGAATAACCTTACAGGGAGGTTCTGGTGCGCAGAATATGGACCCAGCTTTATTTATAAAATCTGTGTAAATTTGGAGCCGAGCATGGAGAGATTCATTAAAAATAAAATAAAATGCAGACTGGTTTGAACGGAGTATCAATGAGAACATACAGATATGAAAGCTGATAGATATAGATATGGTTGACCTGCAGCTGAGGACCATCTGCAATTAAGTTTGCAGATGATTGTGATCACAGCATAGCTACGTGCAGCTCCTCAAGACACCCAGATCTGGAAAATAAAGGGCACTCTAAACCAAAGGGAGGTGGTGGAGTCTCTGTCTCTGGGGACATTCAAAACCCGCCTGGACGCGTTCCTGTGCCCCCTGCTCTAAGGTGACCCTGCTCTGGCAGGGGGTTGGACTAGATGATCTCCAGAGGGCCCTTCCAACCCTATGATTCTGTGACTCTGTGAAAAGCAGAGTGAGGAAATTAAGAGACGATAACAGAAAGCTAAAGAATGGAATTGGAGATAGAAGACACCAGGGTAAGAAGACACAAAACTAGGAGTAAATCAGCATTGTCCTCTATTGATTCATGGAAACGGTGCAGGATGGAGACCCAAAAGACCTCAAGGACCAGCAATTCCTAAAGCGTGCAAGGAGCACAGCTCAAAATCAGATTTGGTCGCCGACACAAGAAGAACCAAGGATTCCAAGTGAGGACTCAGCAGCCGGCATCCATTGTCCTCTGTATCACCAAAAGTAATCCTGACCTGATACCTTGGACACGAGTGCCTCGGTGCTCACGAGGACGTTATTGGAGAAAGAGTGAGAGCGAGTGAATTCATTTAAAAAAAAATAAATCACCCTTCCTTCCTATATGGTCTCCCATCGAGCTTTATGCAACCTCCAAATGATTTCTAGCACAGCAGCAATTTTACGGAGAAATTACTCAAGGAGTTCATCAGTGGAGTTGGCTTTTCTACACTTTTTAAACGACTAATAATATAGTTTAATCAACTGTTGGGCAGGTATAATGAGCTGGCAACATGAATCAGTTCTGCTGTAATAAATTATCAAGTCTCGTAGCTGCATGGCGTCACAGGCTGAAGGATTAAAACCTGTTGCACGGATCTGAGGCGATCTGAGAAATGCTGCCAGAAGAAATCATCTGGTGCGTGGTCAGGGCTGGCTCTCAAGTCACTCAGCTCAGATCTGCACCGCTCCGATATCTGCACTAAATGTTACCCGGGACCCAAAAAATCATTCAAATCAGATGGTTTCTTTGGGGACTGGCTAAAATTTTTAGCCTCAAAATTCCAGCTGGCAAACTCTGATGGCATCCTCAACCTGACAGAAGTGAGTAAACAACTAAGGACTATTATTCTGATTCTATTTCAGAAATGTTGATTTGATCTTATTACTAATTCTTAAAACACTACTCGAATTTTTCAGATTTTTTTAGACCTTCTGTACTACGATATGGAAGGCCACTTATCAGATGTAAACGTCCTGGTGCTGGTATCTATCTCCAGCGTGTGAAATAAGTATTTCTGTAATCCCGACAGGCTGTGCAGAACAATCAAAATGCGAGTAGTTAACTTGGAGGCTCATTGTGCAATTCTTTATGACCATTAATGGGCATAAAATGCTGCGTAAATTTAGAGAAAAATTACCAGAACAGATTAAATAGACCACGATTCTCCAGTCTGGGAAGTTTGGAGAGAGAGAGAAGGACTATATAGTTACAAATGGTGCCTAGAAGGTGATCAGGGAATGATCCTGATCCTGAACCTTCTCGTCCTTCTCATGAACCACGAGTGAGGAGGGACCAGCTAAGGAAGCATTTTTCATGCAGTCAGTAATTCAGTTGTGTAACCCATTGCCATAAATACCACTTACTAAAGAAAGGACTAAATAAATTCACCAAAGGAAGAGAACTGCTGGCTATTACACGATGACGACTTGGTGGCACCCTCTAGGAGTTGAAAACCCAACGCTACCAGGCTGCAGGGCTTCACTGAGAGGTCCCAGCCAGGAGAAGGAACCCTTCTCTACGTGTCCTTCTCCTCTAGGTACCTGCCAACTCAACAGTGTTGGGTAGACCCTGGGCCTGAGCCAGAATAGCTGGTTCTCGTGGTCTTATAAAGAACTGTCTAGGTTGGAAGGGACCATTAAGATCATGGAGTCCAACCATTGACCCAACACTGCCGAAACCACCACTAACCCGTGTCCCTCAGCACCACATCCACCCATCTTTTACATACCTCCAGGGATGGTGACTCAACCACTTCCCTGGGCAGCCTCTTCCAGAGCTTGATAACCCTTTAGGTGAAGAAATTTTTCCTAATACCCATCCTATACCTCCCCTGGTGCAATCTCCATCATTGGGTTGGTTCCCTGAGGAATGTCCCATGAGCAATCACCAAAGCCAATCAATGGCCCAGTCTACTGTGATGAGCCAAAGCATGGGGCTGTTGTGTTCATCCATACCTGGTGCAGACGGCCACCTTCTCAGGATCATGGATGTAGGGGCAGCTCTCCCCACGATTACACTTGCCGAAGCGGTTGTAGTACATACAATATTCCTTCTTCTTTTTCTTCTGCTTGGCTTGACGAATGATGGCCAAACTTCGCTGAACAGCACGGCTAAATGGAGAAAGACAGACAGCGTCAGGTAACATCTCCAACGCAACAGCAACATAGAGGAGACAGGTCAACAGCACCTGAAATTACAGAGGAGCCCAGGTTTCACTTTGGTGAGATATTCCAACAGTTAAGGCTGGACCATAAGCTCTTAAGTCTTTTTCATTTTTGGCCAACTTTACCGGATTAGGAGCCGGACTAGGGAAGTGATCATCTCCCTGTACTCGGCACTGGTGAGGCCCCACCTCGAGTACTGCATTCAGTTTTGGGCCCCTCACTACAAGAAGGACATTGAGGTGTTGGAGCGTGTCCAGAGAAGGGCTACGGAGCTGGTGAGGGGTCTGGAGGACAAACCTTACAAGGAACGACTGAGGGAACTGGGGTTGTTTAGCCTGGAGAAGAGGAGGCTGAGGGGAGCCAGGTGCCCTTGCGGTGGTGACACCAACCACACCGTGGGCTGTGGGAGCGGGAATGCAGCCAGGAGTATGAGGGAGGGGATCTATGCCCTGTATTTGGCACTTGCAAGACCACAGCTGGGCACTGGGTCCAGTGTAGGGCTCCCAGTACAATACAGACAGTGACGGACGGCAGCGTGTCCAGTGGAGGCCACCAAGATGGTTGGGGCTGGAGCAGAGGACATCTGAGCAGAGGCCATGGACTGATACGCTCAGCAAGGAGAAGGCCAAGGGGGATCTTATAGTCCTCTGTGACTTCTTAATGGGATGGTGTAGAGAAGGTGGAACCAGACATTCTCAGAGATATATGCTGGAAGGACAAGAGGCCCTCCGGGGCAGGAGGAAGGACAGAGATGCCCTCCCACCTCCATGACCATGATTTCTCCTATGGTTTTACGAGCCTGGAGAGAGCTTCCTGCAGTTTGGGGGATCATGGTGAGGTGGAAAACATCCTGTTCCATGCTGGGCTCGTGCAGCGCAGGACGCAAACACTGAACAATTTAGAGGGCACTTAAGCACATGTCCCTGGCAGCTGGCCCACTGCATTCTCCGGGGCTATTCAAGGTCTTCAAGTGGGCACCTGCTTATGGACCTCAACGAATGAAGGCTACGTCAGAGCAGCAGGAACACAGGATAACACCCAATATCAGAAAAACTCGCTATGAATTGCCCGATACCACTAGAAGTGACTTAAGGATATCAAAAGTTGCTTAGGAAGTGTTTTCTATAAGCTTCCAGCTGAGGAGGTAATTACCCAGCAGCTGTAGAGATGTTTGGGACCAGGAGGAAGAGGGGAAGTGTTGAGATCCATGTGAATGCAACCCCATGGAGGGCACGTTTGAGCTCTCCAAGAAAAGAATTAGATGGTACAGCACAGTCAACTCAAGTTTACAGAGGACACAGTGCTCCGGATGGGGCAAACAAAGCCGCTCGCCTTAGGTTCTCTGGGTAGTTGCATGCATCGTTTCCTTAAAGACTAAGGATAAATATTTATATCTAAAACTATTTTTTATTTATTTCCACCGTCTTGGTCCTCCTGGTGAGACAACCACAGGTCTAAGGGTCACAGTAGCATCACCCACAATAAATACTCGCTCAAGGAAACTATTTTAGGGGGCAACGCGCATTTTTTCGTCTATAATTACTAGTTGTCTGCAGCTCTCAAACTAAAACACAATGAGAAAAAAGACAATTTCATGCAGCCAAAATGCCGAATGCAAAAAAACACATTTCAGCATCAGAAATGTCACCACCTCTTTGATCACGAATGGCTCAGGGGGACACCAAGCCCCACCACAAATTGCTTCTTGGTATTTGAGGTGCTTCCAAGGCGAACGCAAGGCAAGCTTTTTTAAAAAGAATATTTCTTTGCTAAAATTACGATATTGAAAAAATGACTCTTCCATAGTCAACATCTCGGCTACTTGCGGTAGGTCAGCGACACGTTGACCTGAGCAAAAAGCATTTGCAAGCTGGACTCCATCGCCAATTAATTGATGGCACATTTTAAATTAGTTGATATTAGTGGCAGGAGATGATAAAATACAGCTGGAATTTGGCACGATGTCTGTACACTGACATCTGGAACAGACACACTTCGGGAATAAATTTTAGTCTACTACAATTAAGAGGGGTTTGTCTGCAAACACTCATACTTAAGGACACGATGATATGTGGCACATCTGTAGCACCAAAAAAAATGAAAAAAAAGCCAAGGAGAAAGCTGGCAGGGTACTGAAGAGCAGCAATGCGCTGTCATTCTCCCACAGCCGGTGCTTTCCAGTCGCCACATGGCAGTTTCCCAGTTTGTAAGTGGGGGAGCGAGAAGGAAAACCTGTAGGCTTGCTGGGTTAAATTGGGATTGGGCTTCTGAGTTGGGGGAAAAAAAAAGCAAAATAACCCTTGAGAACATTATGGTTGGTTTAAAAAGGGATTTTCCAAGGAGGATTTGGTGTTTTTTGATAGCAGGAAGGAGTTGCTATCCATTAATGATCTCTCAAATCCTTTCCAAGCAGAAACCGTGGCTTTCTGCTGAGTTTAAAACCACTTTGGAGTAGAGGATGGGAGAAAAGGAGCGGCCAGACCTTCTCTGATCAAGCAGCCGGTTAAATAGCTGTGTCCCAAGCTGTGGACACATTCCTGAGCATAAAGCCAGAGGGGAAACACGTTGTTCCTCCCCGCGTGGACAGACCTGGCGATGTATCGGCTCGTCGCTGATCTGTTGAGGCAGGCGGATGGAGAGAAGCCAGGACTGGGCGTAGAATGCAACCTCGCTGTTGGGAAAAACAAAACAAAACAAAACAAACATAGATCATTTGCTCAAAAACATACAATTTTGCAGGAATTCACACAGCCGTTAGGTCCATAAAAATGATCCGAGGGCTGGAGCCCCTCTGCTGTGGGGACAGGCTGAGAGAGCTGGGGGGGTTCAGCCTGGAGAAGAGAAGGCTCCGGGGAGACCTTGGAGCCCCTTCCAGTCCCTCAGGTGGCTCCAGGAAAGCTGAGGAGGGACTCTGGAGCAGGGAAGGGAGCCATGGGACGAGGGGGAAGGGTTTTAAACTGAAAGAGGGGAGATTTAGGTGAAATATTGTGAAGAAACTCTTTCCCATGAGGGTGGCGAGCCCCTGGCCCAGGTTGCCCAGAAAGGTGGGAGATGCCCCATCCCTGGAAACATTCCAGATCAGGTTGGACGGGGCTCTGAGCGACCTGGTCTAGTTGAAAAAGTCCCTTCCCATGGCAGGGGGTTGGATTAGATGGTCTTTAAAGTTCCCTTCCCACTCAAACCACTCCACGATTCTATGATCTTACTGCTTAACCCAAAGCAAGCAGCTCCCAAAGCCTGGATGGGTGAGGATGCTCTTTACAGATCTCCACGTTGCCGGCACCTCCAGAGCGGCCACGGCAGAAGAGCTCCTTCCCAGCTCCAAACACAGCAGGAACCTTTCCCCTCAGCACCCAAACTTGCCAAAAACCCCCTCTGGGCAACTTGGTCCAGCAAATTTCCATGCTTGGCTTGGCTGCTCCCTGCAGACATCTGGGGAAGCCCAGCGCTTGTCTCTGATACGAGCACGCACATAATTAAATCATCCTTGACCGGCTTAGGAAAAAAATGACTTGAAAATAAAGGTTGTATCTCAGTTTTCCAGGTGGTACGAGAGCGGCTCAGTCACTCACCTGCCAGTCCGGGCGTGTTGGGGAGTGAGCGAGTGGAATTTGATAGCGCGGCAGCGCGCTCTCCCCGCGCGCGAGCTGTCACTCGGGCTGCCAGCGTCGGTGAAGCCCCATCTGTTCCCTCTGCAAATAAAAACGCCAGCGCAGGCACGATGCCGGCACAGGCGGCACATGCCTGTCCATCAGAGGCAGTGAGCGAGCTCCGTGCAACCCACTGGCAAGTGCGTTCCAGTTTGCCGCAAGTTCGCTCAAGCTTGCCAAGTATCAACTGGGTGCTTTGAGTGTCTCAAATTGGTTTTTTGCAGTCTTTTGGCTTGTTTTTGGTATTTTTGGGGGCTTCCTCCTCATCGTAGAGCTGCCTCACTACTAGTTTTCAGCGCTAAAATAAAGGCGCATCAACTTGGGGTCGCTTCCAAGAGCATCTCTTAGCAAGGAGATGGGTGAAGAGGCCAGCGCGCTTCAAGCACGGTTGACCTCCCAACTGACGCAAGGAGAAAGACCCAAATTAAAGTCCGACCATTAGGGTAGGGATAGAGCATCCTTCAGCCCTCTGCAATTATGTTTAATGCTCCTTAAAGCAAGCTCAGCAGGACGGGCCATACCAGGAACCGGCTCCCCAGTAGACAATCGCTCTAAATATTTAATTCCTGGGCATAAAAGCGGCCTCTTGGGGACGAACAGGCTCCCGTCCTTGTGTGCCATCCTTTTAGTTAAAGCAACCTGACAATCACATCTTGGCCCCAAAAGAGGAATCGCTCAAGAAATAGATAAGTAAATAAATAAAGGGGGCAACAGCCTTACGCTGTTGGGTTTTAATTTATAGCTAGCAAAAAATACCTCCATGGCATAATGTTTGGGGGGTTTTTTTGCCCAATTTTTATCTTCTGGCAAGAAGTCATGATATTATAAGTGGACAGACAATGCTCACCTCCCATTAGGGCCTCTTGCTGGGAATTAATTCACAGTTTAATCTCCCAAGAGCAGGTCCCATCCACGGCAAAATCCGTGTGAGATGCACCCATCCAGCGTGCCAACCGGCATCAGACTGGCAGCTGGCAAAGAAACCCCTCATCCAAATATTTTCCCACCACCTCATTACTCATCCCGAAGTGCGAATCCTCTCCCGACTATTAGAAAAGCACCTAAATATTTAGTCAGGAGGAGACAGCCCCGTAACGCGGACGGTTAAGAAGCTCCATAATTACACATTTCGCCATCAATTGGGATTTACGGAGGAAACTCAGGCTCCGGAGCGATGGTATTTTTAGAAGCATTTAAATACAAGCAAGGCTGTGGGAGCATCCCAGCAGCAAGGAAGGAGACGCAGGAGAGAACGTTCGATGTCTCAGACTTTTAAGGAGCCCGAGTTTTGATTTTTAGAGTGGCTACCAACTCGGGATGCCCAGTTAGAGCCTCTACCAAGAGATTCATCTTCATAAATACAAAGCATCTGAGATTTTGCAGACAGTGGAGATTCGGGGTGTATCTGTATTATCCAAATACAAATACAATGCGGTGTGAAATCGGGGCTGAGCAAAAGCCACCGGCGACTTGGATAAAGGTTAAATTAGAAAATTAGGAGCTGAAATTTGCTGCAGTCTGGATTAAATTAAACAAACCACACAAAAAAAAAGCCAAAATTATGCCCCCAGGGCTTGACCCTCATCTCTGTCACTCTCATTCGGTCCAGACATAACACGCTGTTATTTGGCAGGACAGACACCAGTCCCAAATCCGTCCCGTTTGTCTTCCCAGTCGCTCTCCAACTGGGGGAGAGCGTCAGCGTCAGGACGCAGAGGCGCTGTCGGCTCAGGAGAGCGACTTGCGCATCCCCGATCCCGCTTTCCTCTCCAGCGCAAAAATCCCTCGCCGCGGAGATGGAAATAAGCGGCGCGGCAAGTTCCTCCCCTGTGCAGGCTCAAAGGCAGCAGGAACAACAGGGGGAGGGAAAGGAAAAAAAAAAAAAAGATGGAAAAAAAAAATACAAGCTGCTGGGGAGAGCATCAAGAACTGCACATTAAGGGCTTTTTAACTGATTACACACAGCACGGCGGCGTCAGGCTTGATATTTTATACCCTGCATAAGGGACAGGTGTTTTTCCTCTCTTGGCTTTTTTTTTAATTCTTTTTTTTTTTTTCCCTCCTTTCCTCCTTAATGATTTAGTCGGTTTGAAGCGCATCATCTGTAAGGAAATACACAGCCCGTGCGAACGGGGTTGTTTCTCTTAATGCATCATCCCAACCTGACGCCGCCTGCTCCGGCGGCTCTCGGTGTTATCAAGCGCGAGCGGCGAGAAGTGATTGTTGTACCTAACCCAGCCGTGAGACTCGGCGCGTCTCTCCGGAGGGAGCGGGAGCTGTCATGTTCATTAAATGCATGATTACAGCTATGATTAATAGCGGGGGCTACAGCCTAACTCCTCTTTTTTTCTTTTCCCCCTGCTCCTCTGAAGGAATCCACAGCCGAGCGGGTCCCACGGTGTTTCCACAGCGTTTGCCTCCTGCTCCAAATTCCATCTTTTGATGGAAAAGGGTGGGGGGAAAGGCACAATTTATCCCTGTCAAAGGCTCCACGACCACAAAATATATTTAAAACGAGCGGGTTGGATGCTGCACCCCTCCACCAATGCCTATATATTAATTAGGATTTTTTTTTTCCATAACCCCAAAATACATCTCAGAGTCTGAGGGGTCCCTCACCTCCAACCTGGTCCTTCTTCCCCAGGGAAACGTTGGCAGGGATTTGCCCAAGGAACTGCGCTGAGGTTGCCAAGACAAGGACCAAGACGCTTCCATCCCGCTACCAACATCCCTGGCTCAGCTCCCCCTCGCCCAAGGGCTTGCGATGCCGAAAGGACGCTTGAAATTTTACTTCGTGTTCAAAATCAGCTCCAAGTATTGCATGGAGGGAGCGGGGTTAATTATTACCTGCTTAATTATTTAGGGAGGACTTCTATTGCTCCTAGGGCACAGCCCCAGGCCTAGAACCCCATCATGTGGAAACGTCTGTTTGCGCATCTTATCTAGTAAATTAGTTTTTATACGGTGGAAAGGCTGTAGAAAACTGAAATAGCCTAAAAAAACAAAAAGGGAGAAGCCGCGTAGTTGGGATGCGCCGGGGCCAAGGGATGCACAAGAGGGTGAGAGCATCGTGGTAGGGTGACGGCCAACGCCAGCCACGTAGGTCACACTCCTTGGGGACAGAGGAAACCACCAAGCCCATTGCTGCCCATCTGCTTCAATTTATCAACAATAATTTATGGAAATCTGACACGGGGGAGGAAACAACCAGGGCTTTGCCCAAGTGACCGCGGACAGCAATCGGCTCCGCCATCCGACGCTCTGCCTCGGGGATGACTGTAGCGGGGTCATCCCAGCTTCCCCTTATTTTTTGCTCATCAAGGGAACGGGGTTTGCCGTTAGCCGCACTGGCTTCCACTCAGCCTGTTTCAACACGACCTTGACACCCAGGAAAAGGCTTCCTCGAACCACGCTGACTCCTTTAATAAGCCCCTTTATAACCCCTCTTCGCCCGCCGCGGCGCAGGCAGCCTACTTCGGAAACAGCCAAGCGATTCATTTTGCCGAAGCTCTCCTCCGCTTTCTTGCTGAACAAAAAGTTTCGAGGCTGGCACTTGGGGAAATTTATTTCTTTAATTATTATTCATTTAAGTGGGTTCCACTGTTTCAGATGCTCAGCACTAGCAGCTGCTGGGGGTAATTTATTTTACTCACCGGACAGCAGAAACCCTCAGTCTCCAGAAGGTAACAGCAAAACAAGGGATGAGCTGCCACTACACGGATACAGTTTTTCGCACTCTCCTGCCCAGTTGCACCCCAGCTCCCAACAGGAACACGCGTGTCCCTGGGTCAGGCGGTCATGAGCGTTTTAATTACTGAAGCAACCTCAATTAATGAAGCCCGCTCCAGGTTTGACGTTGTACAAACAGATGCTTGCAAGGAGCCTGGAACATCAAGGGATTGAGCTTAAAAAGGGCCAAGGGATTGAGTGATCCCAAAGACAAGGCATTGAGACTGAAGGGGCCAAAGGGTTGAGCTCAAGAGGGGTAAGAGGTTGAGTAATCCCAAAACCAAGGGATTAAACTCAAAAGGGACCACAGGATTGAGTGATCCCAAAACCAAGAGACTGAGCTCAAAGGGGCCAAAGGATTGAGCTCAAGAGGGGTAAGAGATTGAGCAATCCCAAACCCCAAAAGACCAAGATTCAAGGGGCCAAGAGATTCCATATTCCCAAAGACAAGGCATTGACCTAAAAAGGGGCCAAGGGATTAATGGATCCCAAACCTAAGGGATCAAACTCAAAAGGGGTAAGAGATTTAGTAATCCCAAAAACAAAGGATTGAGATTGAAAGGGCCACGGAATTGAGCTCAAAACGGGTAAAGGATTGAGTAATCCCCAAAACACGGGATTGAGCTCAAATTGGCCAAAGGACTGAGCTCCAGAGGGGTAAGCGATTGAGCAATCCCAAACCCAAAGGATTCAGATTGAAGGGGCCAAGGGATTCTGCAATCCCACAGACAAGACATTGATCTTGAAAGGGGACAAGGGATTAAGATCAAAAGTGAGCAAGAGATTGAGTGATCACAAAACCAAGGGACTGACCTCAAAAGGGGTAAGAGATAGAGTAATCCCAGACTCAGAAGACTGAGATTGAAAGGGCCACAGAATTGAGTTTAAAATGGGTAAGGGATTGAGTAATCCCCAAACCATGGGATTGAGCTCAAAGGGGCCAAAAGATTCCAAAATCCCAAAACCAAGGGATTGAGCTCAAGAGGGGTAAGGGATTGAGCAATCCCCAAACCAAAGTATTCAGTTTGAAGGGGCCAAGGGATTCCGCAATCCCAAAAACAAGAGATTAAACTCAAAAGGGTCCAAAGGATTGAGCGATCCCAAAACCAAGGGATTGAGCTCAAAAGGAGTAAGAGATGGAGTAATCCCAAAGACAAGGCATTAAGACTGAAGGGGACATGGAATTGAGCTCAAGAGGGGTAAGGGACTGAGTAATCCCAAAACCTAAGGGATTAAACTCAAAAGGGACCAAGGGATTGAGCGATGCCAAAACCAAGTGACTGAGCTCAAAGGGGCCAAAGGATTGAGCTCAAGAGGGGTAAGGGATTGAGTAACACCAAAGACAAGGGATTGGGATGGAAGGGGCCAAGAGATTGAGTGATCCCAAACCCAAGGGATTTCGATTGAAGGAGCCAAAGGATTGGGCAACCCCAAAACCAAGGGACTGAGCTCAAAAGGGTCCAAGGGATTAAACTCAAAAGGGGTAAGGGATTGAGCAATCCCAAAACCAAGGAATTCAGTTCAAAGGGGCTGAGCAAAAGTGCACCCCAGCACGAGCAACATCAAAACCAGCTGAAATCTAAGGAAAGCAACACTCCAGTTTTCATTGTTCTCCCACCTTGGTGCGTTGGGTTGGCCTCTCCTCCACCACCTTCTTCCTTACCCCTCCACCACTTGGTCCCAACATGTTCAAGGTGCCCAGTCTTAAATCTTTCCCTTCTTTTTGCAAAAAGCCAAGCAGCTCAGAGGAGAGAGCATCATCCACGCAAGCCCTCGGCCAGCCCGACGGCGGTGCTGAGCACTTTATCATCCTTGCAAACGCGGAAAGTGCATTTCTGCAGCGCTCGGCACTTCTAAAATTAGTTGGTAAACAAGGAGCCGAGAGTGCACTTTCTTCCAACGCTTGGCTCCCCGAGCTGTGGTCATCATCTTCCTCCTCCATCCGAGTGTGGAGTTCTCCCACCACATCTGAAATTGTGTTCGGGAGCATCACTCATTCGTCTTCAGCGTGGTGCAGCGGAGGAGCTCGCATCCGCGGTGTCCCCAGCTGTGTGCTAAGAAGTTGTCGCAACAGGGTGGGGAAACTGAGGCAGGGGGGGATGTTATGCAGTGGGATGGAGACAGAGGATGTGTTTAGATACAGGGAAAGACCCCCAGCCCTGGAAAGTTGAACCCTGAGGGTTCTAAACTATGTATTCAGAAATAATTTGCTCTTCTGTGGTCAGAGCCACCGTCCCGGCTGTACTGGCAGATACGCATCAGAAGCTTGGGAGAACTTCCATCTTTGGGAGCTCAGCAATCATGGGTACCTCCAAGCCTTTCAGATCCTACGGTTGTGGAGAAAAAACTGAAAACCACCAATACACAAAATCATGCTGCTCAAGGGGCTGGCTGCCACCCATGAGCATCCCTCCAGCGGGTGAAGCCACTCTAGAGTGTCCCCAAAGCCACCAGTCTTTCATCCCACCAGGGCTCCTGCATGCTTCCCAGGAGTAAAACCTCAGTGGAGGATGAAGAAGTCCTGCAGGTGAGGATTTGCCCATGGAAAGCAGCCCGGATGCCAGCAAAACACCATCGGAGGCAGCCCCAGCTCAGAGTATTCAATACCTCTCACGGCAGCGGCGGTGGCTCGTGCCTAGATTGGGGTCAGGGCCGCTTTCCGGACAATGTCAAACCTTAATTTGGTTTCTGCTGCTTTCAATCTTGTAAAGGGCTGTGGGGTTTTGTTTTTTTTTTTTATTTATTTTCCCTTTTGAATTTCTTTGTGAAACGCTATGTTGCCAGGACCTTTTGCTTCTTTCTCCAATTTCATGGAAATTCCTCAAGTGGCTGAATAACATCTCAGCAGCTGTAGAAAGAAATGAAGGAAAGGTTCGTTGTGAGCGGAGAAAGCCAACTGTTCTGCTTGCTTAATTAATCGCAACATAGCCAATGCTTTCCACACCATCTCGCTGCCTATTTTCTACTGTTTCTGCAAGGTGAAAAATGTATTGTTGCAGAAATACTGGTTATCCCAAGGGCAAAGAGCTTTTCCATGTTTGACACAGCATCTTCCTCCTACATGAGGATGAGGAGAGGGTGTCCAAGCCCTGGACGTTTTCTTCTGAGCCTCCTCCATACTTGCTCAAGGGGCTCAGTTACGGTACATCCGAGATCAAGCCCTGCTCTTCCTCTTGCGCCAGGAGACGGATGAGTTGCTTTATCGCTCCTGGTAGCTCCAGGATTGACTGTGACACAGCGCAGGGCTGAAGGAGGTGCATCCCCAAGACCAAATTTTAACTTACCACCAGTATCAAAACGATTGCCCATTCCACTCGCCTGGCAGGGACAGTACAACGGCACTGATGGATCAGCCGCCAGCAACCGGCATCGCGTTTTCTTATTGTAGTCGGGCCGCAAAGAGACAAAATACCAACCCAATAAATTCAGGCAAACAGCAGAGTTATAACCCACCGTAAGTAAACTCCAAGCTATTAAACTGTCAGGAGCGTTTCCCGTCTCTCTGCTACCCCAAACCCACAGCCTCTGGCACTGGAAGGGAAAGGAAAAGCTGGTGTTTTTTTGATCTTTTAAATAAACTTTGTCAAGTGTTGAAAACACGGAGCGTTCAGTAAACGTGTGAAGGCTCGTACCTGATGAGCGCACACAAATCTTCCGCCCTGCCAGCCCCAGTTATCGTAAAGCAAGAGATGCCGGTATGTGTTGAATCCGTCCTCGCGAAGCACATGAATTACAGCGTGAGTTAAAAGATGACACAAAAATACTGACACACACCAGTTACCAGGGCTTTATGGTTACAAACCCAACGCGCCGTGCGGCAGGGGGGAGGAGACTACAGCAAAATAAGAAATACCTTTAAAAAAATAATATAGATGGGGCTGTATTTTATAGAAAATGACGCTGGAAGGGACTTTCTCTCCCAAAGCTGGAGTAATTAAACCTGTTTCTCCAAACAAGACTTCACTAAATGGCGCGGTACCAGTAGGGAAGGAAAGAGGGGGAGATTGTATCTCCTCCGTGCACCATTACCCCCAGTAAAGCCACGATGGGGAGCAGCTCCCTCCCCACCACCGGCCAGCAGGTCTGACCTGCTGACCCCAAGCCAGTTGCACATCTCCATGAAAGTTTCATTATTTTGGAAACGAGACCAAAAATGGGGAAAAGTGTCCATAAAAGTACCCAGTGCTTGCTGGTGCACTCTCACCCTGTGCCTTCTACCGATCCTTTGTTTTTGGAAGCTGTTTTAGGTCACCTCTGCAAACTAAATCCCTTGAAAATCATCACTGTTTTCTTCCCCATAGTCAAAATTCCCCCCCCAAAAAAACCCCAAGAGCAACACCGATGCCTGAATTTGCAAAAATCCTCCCGTCAAACCTTTCGCTCTCCCAGAAATTGCACCCAGGGCTGGTGTTTCTCCACTTGGTCCCAGCCCAGAGGTGGATATTCATGGACACACTGAATCCACCTGCCTTTGCTGAGTTGCCTACACATGACTTTGCTGTTTAGAGCAAATTTAGAGACTTTCTTGCACTTAGATATATGAAAAAGAAAAAAAAGTCTGGAACAAGTATTTTAAATATGGCACGTGTAGATGCAGGCTTGGGAAAAGCTGCCTCGGAAATGCTGGTGCTCTGAACAGAAAGAGTGATAAAAGCACGGTGGTGGGCAGTTCCGTCCTCCCACCAGCTCCCAGCACCGAAATTAAAGCCACCAGTGGCTTCCATCATGGACTGGAAATTAGGCAGCAGCTTGAACCAAGTCCACCTCCCTGCTGCAAGGCAGGACCTACTCCACCTGTGCCCCCCTCAGTAGAATTTCACGTAACCCATTCTTTAAAAAATCCCAATAATGGAGATTCCAGAGTCAACCCAGCCAACTTAGTCCAGCGCTTCATAATCCTCATCCTTCGAAAGTCCTCCCTGAATCCTTCCTGCTACAGTTTAAGCCCCTTGGGTTTCGGCTGCTCCACCTGGCCATGGAGAAGACATTGTTCCTTTACTTGGCAGCTCTTGATGAATCATAGAATGATAGAATTGTCCAGGTTGGAAGGGACCTTTCAGATCATCGAGTCCAACCATCAATGAACCTGAGGACCTGTAGCTCCTCCACCTCCTCCTCTTCAGATTGCACAGACTCATGTCCTCCACTTTTCCAGTCCTTCCAGCCGTCGCTCAACCCCTGGACCTTTCCCAGTGGTCCAACTCTGTCCTGAAACCTGGCCCCAAAAACCAGGCCTGCTCCATCCAACATCTTCCCTGCCCACGTTTCGGGGGTTTCACCCCTTTTCTTGCACTCCGGCAAGATCTTTGCCGCCTTTGGTGACAGCTTCAATGCCTGGGGATGGTGCTTAGGGCAGAACCACCCTCGAGTTGGTTTTTGTGCAGCTGATTACCCTGATTCAGACACTTCGGAAAATCCCATTGCCGTCAGCAAAGCTCTTGTAAAAATCCGACATCGCTGACACCAGGATTTGCTTGGTCTACAAACCCCCGAGCGCGCTTTATGGCCTTTTTTTTCCCACGCCTCCGGAGGCTGATCCTTGCCCATCCTCCTCCAGACGCAGCACCAAAGCCAAGGATTTAACAGCTCGCAGGTAGGATCGCAAACTTCACAACAAGCCATATGGACGCACGTTCGTGAGCGTGCACGTACCTATTTGCAGAGCCAGCAGCGAGGAGGACGTTTCAGGCGAGTCAGCCAACAAAAACCTGTCCTGAACAGAGCTGAGTTGCAAAAACACCAGCAAACTGTCCCCAAACCGCTGCCGAGCATCCCTTTAATGCTCTCAGAAGGCAGATTACCTGAAAGCGATGCTCCATCGGCTCCGCGCCCCCTTGGCCACCACAGCATCCTCATCTCTGTCATCTGAAGGCATCTTCATTTCCCATCCCTGAGTGCCCAGGGCAGCTAATCCATGGTTTAAGCTAAATCTCTGCCCTCCTCCCCACCAGCAATAAGGATTTATCATCACTGGCCATGCCTCTCCTGCGTGTCTCTCATTTCCTTCTCTCCACTTTCTCTCCAACATCACTTACCGGCTGCGTGCGAGCGTCAGGGAGGAGTTATTTACTCTTTATTGAGATGTTGCTGTTTCCTCATAATTTTCTTCGTGTTTTCAAACTTCCCGGAGCAGCTCAGCTCTCCTGCTGACGGGTTTTCTGTACCTGCACAAAGCTCCTTCCCTCCCTAATCCTGTTCTTTGTGGGTTTAAAACTACCCAGGACGCCCCATCACGCTCGCAGGAATCGGGGTGCAGGCGGTTTCAGAGGCTGCACCTCTCAACGACACTGCACTATTTATTGCCTCTCTTGATCCCCGTTCCCACTGTTACACGAAACAACTTTGGCATTAATTTGCCTCATTTATAACACCATCCACGAACATCCTCATCTCTGCACCCTTCATCCTTCCAGCAAAGAAAAACAACGGTGCAAAGGCACTGGCTTTGCCTTTTCCAGCTTACCTGTCCCCAAAATTTGTCAAGAAAGCAGTTAGGGAGCAAAAAAATATTTGACCCCAAGTAGAAACTAAAAAAAAAAAAAATAACACTTTAGGCGCAGTAAAAAACCTGGTCTTACCTAAAAGCCACACATGAGGTATCAAGTACAAGAAGAGCTGAAACACAAATTTAATTGGAGCTAAATGTAAAGCTGGGGAGTAAATGTAAAGAAATGTAAAGCTGCTGGAGCGAGTCCAGCGAAGGGCAACTAAGATGATTAAGGGATTGGAGCATCTCCCTTCTGAGGAAAGGCTGGAGGAGCTGGGACTCTTTAGCCTGGAGAAGAGAAGGCTGAGGGGAGACCTGATTAATGTTTACAAGTATCTCAAGGGTGGGTTGAAGGAGGATGGAGCCAGACTCTTCTCAATGGTTCCCAGTGACAGGATGAGGAGTAACGGGCACAAGTTGGAACATAGAAAGTTCTGTTCAAATACACGGAAAAACTTCTTTCCGGTGAGGGTGACAGAGCCCTGGGATAAACTGCCCAGGGAGGGTGTGGAGTCCCCTTCTCTGGAGATTTTCAAGCCCCGTCTGGATGCAGCCCTGAGTGATGTGCTCTGGGCAATCCTGCTTTGGCAGGGGAGTGGGACTAGATGAGCTCTAGAGGTCCCTTCCAACTCTGAAATTCCGTGAAGTGTGTTGAAAGGCCTGTTTCATAGTTATCTGGAGAAGAATCCTCCCAGCTTTTCTTAGGTCAATACTGAATGTAATTTGATGAGCATCTCAAATACGTTTAACCTTGCGGTGCCATCTGAAGCTGACCGAGATTTTGTTCAGGTTAAAAAAAGAAACAAGTTTAACGACGCATCTCTACAAGCTTGAACCGAGCCTGAGTTAAGAAAATCCTCAATTTTCTGAAGCCTTTCACTTCTTCCATATTATTTTCCCTTCAACGCTACTGTAAAGCAAGAAGAGCTGAGAGATGTGTTTTGGCACCGATGGGAGGCCCATCGCCTTTGCATCTGGGCTCCAATGAGGCCAGAGGATGAGTTGCAACATGTGGGCTGGGAATAAGAACCTAAAAGCCAATCTCAACATCAAAGCTGGGATGTCATAGGCTTTTGGGTGCGAACCAGGAGAAATTGTTGCTGCTCACCTGCTCTACCAGGGCTCTTGGTGCTCAGGTCTCTGCCCCGGCTGGGGGTGCTGGAAGTCTTGGAGAGTTTATTCGCCGACACTCGGTACATCACGCCGCCGATGCAGCGATAGCCTTTGCTCCTCCATCTCTGTTGCACGTGCTGGGATTTGCCACCTTGAGGTGACGGGCGCGTTTGGTTCAATAGCGGGGATCTGCAAGAAAAGGAGAAACTCAAGGTAAGGCCAACCATGGGATGATATCGGAAGAAGCTGCTGCTTCGTGAGCAAACCGTTGGCTGCTTAAAGATGGAGGTGATACAGGAAAGAACCAGGGATGCTCTTGCTGTAGAGAGAAGAAAAGCTCTGACTCCCCGTGATTTACACCAAAAAACCCCAACCCTCAAGGATTCCTCCCATGGTTTTGCTTTTCCAGCTCTGGAGCCCCCAACATAAGAAGGACCCGGAGCTCTTGAAGCGGGGCCAGAGGAGGCCCCGGAGATGCTGGGGGGGCTGGAGCCCCTCTGCTGTGGGGACAGGCTGCGAGAGCTGGGGGGGGTCAGCCTGGAGAAGAGAAGGCTCCGGGGAGACCTTGGAGCCCCTTCCCGTCCCTCAAGGGGCTTCAGGAAAGCTGGGGAGGGACTTTTTACAATGGCATGTACTGACAGGATGAGGGCTAATGGCTTAAAACTGGAAGAGGGGAGATTTAGGTCAGATATTTGGAAGAAATTCTTGGCTGTGAGGGGGGTGAGCCCCTGGCCCAGGTTGCCCAGAGAAGCTGTGGCTGCCCCATCCCTGGAGGGGTTCAAGGCCAGGTGGATGGGGCTTGGGGCAACCTGGGCTGGTGGGAGGTGTCCCTGCCCAGGGCAGGGGGGTGGAACTGGATGATCTTTAAGGTCCCTTCCAATCCAAACCATTCTATGATTTTGTGATTAGCCCACGCAACAAAAATCCATTTCTTTCCCCCAGGCAATGCTGCAGGAGAAGACATCCCATGATGAAGGTCGGGTCCCCACCCAACCATCGCCTGCTAGGACACAGCAAAGGTGTTTGTCCCTAAAACTCTCCAGATATTTGCCATCGTCCTAAACGCCTCACACACGGCACAGCTTCACATCGCACTGCTGGGATGTGGCTGCTGAATACGCAACCTGGGGAGTCCCAAATGGGATCCAGGTGAACCCATGGAGCCAGGGCTCCCATCTCACATCCTTGGCTTGCAGCTCCAACCCCAGCAGCAAAGAAAGAAAGAAACGTGGATGTAACCCCATGGGGGAATCAGCAACGTGGGACCTTCCCTGAGTTTAGCCAAGTTTTACGGAGCTCTACAGTCTTTGATATTTTTCAGTATCGATTATCTTTTGGTATTAATCATAGAATCACAGAATCATAGGGTCGGAAGGGACCTCTGGAGATCATCTAGTCCAACCCCCCTGCCAGAGCAGGGCCATCTTAGAGCAGGGGGCACAGGAACGCGTCCAGGCGGGTTTGGAATGTCTCCAGAGACGGAGACTCCACCACCTCCCTGGGCAGCCTGGGCCAGGGCTCTGCCACCCTCAAGGGAAAGAAGTTCCTCCTCATGTTTAGGTGGAAATTCCTAATAGGTATTATAAGTTTGATATTATTATTTTCCTTCCTAAACCTGGCTCTTGCGAGGGTTTTGCCACATTCCTGAGTGGGATGAGTTGTCATCCCCCATCTACCATCTGGAGCAGATGCTGGGATACAAGTGGGATTGACCAGACAGCGTTGGGGACCCTTCTCCACGTCCCCATCTCTCCCCTACATCCACAAACCCTCCAGCGAGGCAGGGGGACGGCGATGGGTTGGGAGCGGAGATCCCGTTAGTGCTGCCCATAAGGTTATTCTGAACAATCACTGTAGTGGGTTGACCCTGGTTGGACACCAGGTGCCCACCAAGATGCTCTATCACTCCTGTTCCTCAACTGAAAGGAAGGAGAAAAATACAAATGAAATCCTCACGGATCGAGATAAGGACAGAGAGATCACTCACCAATTACCATCACGGGCAAAACAGGCTTCACTCGGGGAAATTAATTTAATTTATTGCCAACCATAAACCAGAGTAGGATAATGAGAAAGAAAAACAAATCTTCAAACACTTTCCCCTCAGCTATTGCCGGGCTCAAATTCACTCCAAAATTCTCTGCCTCCTTCCCCCAAACAGCACAGGGGGACAGGGAATGTGGGTTGTGGCCAGTTCATCACATGTTTTCTCTGCTGCTCCTTCCTCCTCACACTCTTCCCCTGCTCCAGCGTAGGGTCCCACACAAGGGACAAAGACCTTCACAACTTCTCCAACGCGTGCCCTTCCCACAGGCTGCAGTTCTTCTCGAACTGCTCCAGCGTGGGTCCCTTAGGGTGCAGTCCTTCAGGAATACACTGCTCCACCAAGGGAGCCCCGTGAAGTCACAAGTCCTGCCCAAAACACCTGCTCCAGCGTGGGCTCCTCTCCATGGGGTCAGAGTTCCTGCAAGGAGCCTGCTCCTGTGTGGGCTCTCCATAGGGTCAAAGATTCATTCAGGCACCCACCGCTCCAGCATGGGGTCCTACACGTGCTGCAGGTATATATCTCCTCCGCTGTGGACCTCCGTGGGCTGCATATGTACAATCTCCTTCATCACCATGGTCTTCACCATGGGATGCAGGGGAATCTCTGCTCTGGTGCATGGAGCACCTCCTCCCACTCCATCTTCATGGACCTTGGTGGCTTCAGACTTATTTCATAGAATCATAGAATCACAGAATCACAGAATCATGGGGTTGGAAGGGACCTGTGGAAATAATCTAGTCCAACCCCCTGCCAGAGCAGGGTCACCCAGAGCAGGGGGCACAGGAACGCGTCTAGGCAGGTTTGGAAAGTCTCCAGAGACGGAGACTCCACCACCTCCCTGGGCGGCCTGTGCCAGGGCTCTGCCACCCTGCAGGGAAAGAAGTTCCTCCTCATGTTTAGGTGGAACTTCCTGTGCCCAAGTTTGTGCCNACTCTCTTCCAGTTGCTGTTTTCCCACCTTCCTAAATATGCTATCACAGAAACACTGATTGGATCACCTTTGGCCAGCAGTGGGTCCGTCTTGGAGACAGCTGGCACTGGCTCTGTTGGACACGGGGAAAGCATTTGGCAACTTGTCACAAAAGCCACCCCTGCAGCCCTTGCATTACCAAAAAATTGCCACATAAACCCTAAACAATCATTAAGTTCTGAAGGGGCATCATTGAATCATTTTGGATGGAAGAGATCTTTAAGATCACCAAGTCTAGAGGAGCGGCTGAGGGAGCTGGGGGGGTTCAGCCTGGAGAAGAGGAGGCTGAGGGGAGACCTTCTCGCTCTCTGCAACTCCCTGAAAGGAGGGTGTAGAGAGGGGGGGGTTGGTCTCTTCTCCCAAGGAACAGGCGATAGGACAAGAGGAAACAGCCTCAAGTTGCGCCAGGGGAGGTTTAGATTGGATATTAGGAAAAATTCCTTCACTCAAAGGGTTATCAGGCATTGGAAGAGGCTGCCCAGGGAAGTGGTGGAGTCACCATCCCTGGAGGTATTGAAAAGACGGGCAGACGTGGTGCTGAGGGACGTGGTTTAGTGGTGGGCTCAGCAGTGTTGGGTTGATGGTTGGACTTGATGATCTATAAGGTCCCTTCCATCGTAGACAATTCTACAATCCTAAATCCAACCGTTAACCTCGCACTGACAGGTTACCACGAAAGCACTGCCAAGTTACCACTAAAAATGTCCCAGAGGGGCTCATCTGCCACCAAACCCCCCTCCGGGTCAAGACCCAGCATCTCCTGCTCCGTCCCACCTCCCTCCCAACCACCCAGCTCATTTTCCTCCACACGCCGTTATACAAACAGAGCCGTTGCAGCCAAATCAAATCTCCTCAAATATCAGTCGTCTTCCCCATTTAGTGCTAATCCAAACAGTAATTTGTTTATGCAAATTAGAGCTCTAATTTTGTATTAGTCCAAACTATGCTCATAATGCTATTAGCAGAACGTATATAAAGCGCGCATTACTGGCGAATATCTGTAAATTAAGACCCCGCTATCCTATCAGCAGAATGCAAACCCCGGAGAGCATTACCTTTAAATGAACATGTGCCGCAAAGAAAAAGAGAATTGTAAAATGTAATAGTTACATTTCTTAGTGCTTAGCGTGACAGCCTATTCATTTCATCGGGCTGTTGCCACTGGCTACCGAGCCGAGAGAATTGCTGCCTGGGTTTTGGTTTTTTTTTTTTTTTTGGGGAGGGGATGGGGAACGCACAAAGAAGTTGTTCCCGTTTCCCCAATGTGTTCGATCCTCGTGAAAGTGCTCCGGAGAGGAGCATCAAGGCTTAATTTTTTATAAAAATTGCAAAAGAGCCACAGCGGTGGCGTTGTTAGCTGAAGGTACTGATGGTAGGAGGGACACTAGGGCCAGCCGTGGACAAGCCAGCAGCAAACCTCTGCAAGCCCAAAGTTGCTGGCAGAGTTGGCTGCAGGACCTGGAGAAAGGTTTCGTGGCCACAATGGTGGCCTAATTCAGACAATAAAAATGCTATCAAGTACCTAATGGCAGGGACGGAGGGGGAATCTGCCCCTCTGCTCCGCTGGGGGAGACCCCCCTGCAGTGCTGCCCCCAGCGCTGGGGCACCAACAGCAGAAGGACACGGAGCTGTTGGAGAGGGGCCAGAGGAGGCCCTGGAGATGCTGGGGGGGCTGGAGCCCCTCTGCTGTGGGGCCAGGCTGGGAGAGCTGGGGGGGGTCAGCCTGGAGAAGAGAAGGCTCTGGGGAGACCTTGGAGCCCCTTCCAGTCCTTCAAGGGGCTCCAGGAAAGCTGGGGAGGGACTCTGGAGCAGGGAGGGGAGCC
>VXBO01004672.1:142652-165874 GCA_013400135.1 Rhinoptilus africanus
ATATGTATATATATCCAATAATATATATTATACCATCATATACATACACATATATATATATATGAAATAATACCCGGGCCTCACACGTTGAGATATCCCAACCCTAAAAACCCCAGCGCATCAAAAGCATGC
The DNA here is from genome assembly GCA_013400135.1 of Rhinoptilus africanus. NCBI lineage: Eukaryota > Metazoa > Chordata > Aves > Charadriiformes > Glareolidae > Rhinoptilus > Rhinoptilus africanus. The sequence continues at coordinate 142,785 of VXBO01004672.1, forward strand.
TCCAAAGAAGCAGTTTTTCCATGGATTTTGGTTCTCCTTGCCCAATCTGGGCTTCCCAAACCCCGAATCCTCTCCACTTCCCCGGGCACGGGCAGACATCCCAGAGCATCACTCCTATCTCCCCAGTGCAGGGGTTTTCTGCCTCAAAACGATACCGTAGAGAATTGCTTGGAAAAACATTGGCGGGGTGCAAAATAAAAAATACAGGGGGGAAAAAACCCAACCCTCTTATGGTTGTGATTTCAATAAAATTCGACCAAACCCAAGGCGCGCACGGGGGCTGCTCACATCGGCTGAGCCTAAACAGCTCCGGTTTAAGCACCAGTTTAAGAGGTTGAATCCCCCAAATCCTCAAGATATTTATTTTCTCGCTTTGCTGCACTCGCTCGACCTGCTGAAGTGGTTGCACACTCCGGCGCTCCTTGTTCCAAAGTCACCATTTATCAAGAGTTATTACCCGGTGGCATCTGACCCCCGGTATGTGAGCGGGGAGCAAGCAGGTAGCAGCTGCTGAGCAAATAGCAACAGCTGCAGATTATAAACCGTTTTATACTTTTACAAAGCAATATTAAAAAGAAAAAAGCCAGGATAAGAGGAGCGGAGCAGCGACGTGCGCAGTAGGACGCTTGCCTCTCCAGCAGTCCTTAGGGATGGTCAAGCCCCCAACGCGAAGGACCACGGGTGCCGTATCTCCTGTTAGGGATGTTCCCGTTGGGATTTTTCAAGGATTTTTGGCAGAGAGCATCAAAATACATGATGCTGTTGGGGGGGCTGAACCTCTCCCACTTTGTAGTTGTTGCATTTTTGATGTAGGAAAATGACCACCTCGATGGCCTCTAAGAAAAGCTTCCACAGAACATCTGCTCAGGCTCCCAGTCTCAACCAGGGGCTCAGCTTGAGCCCGTTGGAGTCTTGACTGTCTCTATTTCCACCTTCTAGGTGGTGGAGGTGTCCAAGCAGAGATGCCCCCGGCACCGTTAGACTCCACGGAGGCTCTGCATCAGCCCAGCTCCTCACCTGGAAACCCTTCTATCTAAAAAGTCAATGTCAATGGGGGTTATCCCCGCAGTGGGGTGTGATGGGCCCCAAAAACCCATCTAAAACATCTCCACGGGGGGCTTCGCTATTTATATTTCACAGAATCACAGGATGGTGGGGGTTGGAAGGGACCTTCAGAGATCATCACGTCCAATCCCCCTGCCAAAGCAGGGTCACCCAGAGCAGGTTGGACAGGAAAGCAACCAGGTGGGTTTGGAAGATCTCCAGAGAAGGAGAGTCCACAACGTCTCTGGGCAGCCTTTTCCACTGCCCTGGCACCCTCAAAGTAAAGACGTTTTTCCTCATGTTGAGCTGGAATTTCCCATGTTCCAGTTTGTGCCCATTGCCCCTTGCCCTGTCACTGGGCGCCACTGAGAAGAGCCTGGCCCCATCCTCCTGACACCCACCCTTTAGCTATTGCTCAGCACCGATGAGATCCCCTCTCAAGTCTGCTCTTCTCCAGGCTGGACAGTCCCAGGGCTCTCAGCCTTTCCTCAGCAGAGAGATGGTCCATTCCCTGGATCATCTCCGTAGCCTCTGCTGGACTCTCTCCAGCAGTTCCCTGTCCTTCTTGACCCGGAGAGCCCAGCACTGGACCCAGCACTCCAGGGGGAGCCTCCCCAAGGCAGAGCAGAGGGGGAGGATGACCTCCCCCCACCTGCTGGCCACACTCTGCTTGATGCCCCCCAGGATGCCATTGGCCTTCTTGGCCACCAGGGCCCATTGCTGGCTCATGGCCATCCTGTTGTCCACCAGGACTCCCAGGTCCCTTTCCTCAGAGCTGCTCTCCAGCAGGTCACCCCCAACCTGTCCTGGTGCAGGGGGTTATTCCTCCCTAGAATAATTTGTATTTATTCCCCTTTAACCCCAGAGGTTGCCTCCCGTGTCTTTCCCTCTCCAGACATTAGAGGTGTAATTTTGCAGAGGGTTAAGCCCGGGGGATGCAGCCTGGAGCTGGTGGGACACCCTCCCCATGGATGTTCACACCATCATGGGGAATTCCCGATGCAAACGCAATAGGAGATGAGACGCCGCCCCCCCAGCAAATGCTGGAGACGCTTCGTGGGGAATTTTGTCAGCTGAACGCACACATCGGGTTCAGCTTTGGCCACACCTGTTATCTACAGAGTATTATTTATTAGAATATTTATGATATGTATTATATATTAATTAGTATATTTAGTATATTTATGTATATTATAGGAGCCGTAAGATATTTAAAGTTGAAGTTAAAATATGTTTTATATCAAAAAATGACAGCGGGATCTCAGCCCATAGAGAAGAACCAGGGGGGAAACTTAACTGTCCAACCTTCATCTGTAGGAAACCTCGATTTTCCTCTTAAGCCAAGTTGTTGCTCCCAAGCGGTTGCGTAGCCCCAACAGATCCCCCAGTGTGTGTCCCCCTGCCCATTAGCGACATCTGACACGGTGGCCCCGGGAAAAAGCCACCGGGGAGGCGGGTGAGGGGAAGGATGGCTGTAACGGAGGGCAAGGAGCCATGCCAAACGCCTTGTCGCTTTTCATCGGCGGCGGTGTCACAGCTCTCCGTTGAATTGTTACCCTAATGGAAAGGACGGCCTTTGGAAATGAACTGTATTGAGAAAAGAGGATAAAATTAATGAGATAATAGCCAGGCCAAGGACCTGAAGAATACGCCGGCCCCTCGACACGAGGGGCTTGTAATTCCCTTTCTGCCGCACAAGCCCACGGATCTAAAGAGTCCTCCCGTCCGTCCAGAAGGCCCGCTCCGGCAGGAAATTTCATTAACGCTGGAAAATAGGAAAGGTATTAAGCGTGGATAATGAAGGCCAGAGTGTGAACAGTGCCTTAAGATAGTCTTCTTTCTAGCCTTTGTAATGGGAGGCATGAACTTTCCCTTCAAATCCATTTCTAATCCATTTGAAATACTACAGCAAATTATCTTCCCTTCAGCCCGAAAGCGGCCAGCCAATTTACTCCGAATAGAAGTGACAATGCTACAGAATTTATCGCCATAACCTTGACTACACAAGGTTGAGGGTTGTCTTTCCCCCACCCCCCCTCCAGGGTGGACAGGGGAAGAAAAATTTTTAATGAAAAGGGGGTAGAGGGACGCTATAAAAATGTTTAAAAACAGAAGCAGAGCTGTCGGAGTTCCAACGCTGATGCTGGGGCCCAGCGCGATGGGAAAATCGCAGTATCTTGTGCTAAAAAGGTTAGGCGTGGAGGTCCTGGGCTGATAAAACACTCTGTAGGTTGAGATCTTGGTTCTTCCCTTGCATCCCTCAAAGCAGCAGTAACTTTGCCCGAGTCCCGTGATTTCACATTGGTGCTTCACAGACGTTCATGTTGACCAAGTCTGATTTTAATTCTCTTTCCCATGGTCAAACACCCAGCTGCTGCGTCCTTCCTCCAATCTTCTCCGCTTGACCGACTTGACATCACTTGGAAAGTGGAAACGCTGGGTCCTTCCTCCAGCCTTTTCTACAAGACCAACACTTTCTACTTTAAGACCTAATTTATTTAACGAACCTGATTTGGATTACTGAAATAATCCAGTTCATTGACTATGTTATTTGAGGCTGAAAAAGTGATCGGAAATTGAAAAACAGAAAAGCGCGTGTCTTCCAATATACAGCTCATCACTTGGGAAATAGAAATGTTTCTTCCAATAGACCGGTAAACCCAAAGAAAACGCTGGAGCAAGAAGGAGAAAAGGGCTGAGCAAGACAACGTGGAGTCAAAGGTCAGCTGATGCCCAGCTCAATGCGCCTTCCTTGCCTTCAAACAGAGCAAAGCTGCTCAAAATGGAAGAAAAACACCAAAACTTCAGCAAGCGGTTCTAACAAAAGATGCTCCCTCTTAAATACAGTAAAAAAAAACAAAAAAAAAAGAAAAGAAAGAGGGAGATTTCCAAGCCAACAAGGAAAGCGGGGGTTACCAACAAGAACAACGCATCCCGGTGCACAGCAAGAGCTGCAGGAGATGTTCAGATTTATAACCCTCACGCTACGCGTGGGAGTGCCCACTCAACACTCAAGACCACCTGATCCAAAAAACCCACACGAGACCTGCATAAACGCAACTATATTTGAAATATTCGAGATTCTGATGTATATAAACGAAACACAAACCCGAGAGCAGAGCAAGAGCATCCCAACGGCGTTTCAGCCAGCTGAACTGGAGAGGATTTCGGATTTCTTGGCGCTGACGGCAATACAAGTGGCTCTTAAAGGAAGGTTTTCTTTTACTACTGGATATCTTCTTTAGGCTTATCTTATTTTTTTTTTAAAGTAATCCTTACATAGTAAGAAATCACATTTGCATGCTGGCATTTGATTCCTGAGGAAAGAGGGGATCACAAACGGGGCAACAATTACGGACAGCAACAGGGAGCGGCGAGGAAGGAGGGATCTCGTTCACCCTGAGCCTCCCAGGTGGAATGCAAACCTCTGATTTGGGAGAAATAGTACAAAAATAAATCACATTATCCTTGTTCCAGTAGAACAAAACACAGGATTTGGGCTTAAAAATGTTCCTCAAACACACCAGCAACCCTCCAAGCTCCTGCACCAGTTCCCCTTGGAAGCCGCTTCAATCTCCTGTAACGTCTCTATCCCCACCCACCAGCTGCTTGAGGACCCCAAATCCACAGAAAAACCCCAATTCCATTAAAATGTTTGATTTGTGTAATTCTCAGCAACATTATTGCTTTCTTCTTAAAAAAGACAGGTCAAACCTCAAATAAACACTTTCTACTTTAAGACCTAATTTATTTAACGAACCTGATTTGGATTACTGAAATAATCCAGTTCATTGAGTGTGTTATTTGAGGCTGATAAGTGATCGGAAATTGAAAATCAGAAAAGCGTGTGTCTTCCAATATACAAACATAAATACAGGGGATCCATTAGTTTTACATACAGAGTGACCAGCAATAACCTGTTCATTTATTCGTAAACCCTTCTCTACTTCCAATGATTAGTTCTAATTATGAAATAAACACTTTAAAAAACTACTTTAATTTGGTTCAACTGAAAGGTGAATTTCCATTCAAATGCAGCTTAATGTTAATCTCAAGAAAAAAAAAAATAATCCAGCACAGATCTCATTTACCATTTTCAAAACCTGGGAAAAATTATGAACCTCAATAAGTACCTATTAAGCTACCTAATTGCCTAAATAAAGATGTACCTACCTAATAAATCCTCCTGACTCGCGAAAGAAAAATAGTTGCAAGTATATTATAATGGCTATCAACCAGCGAGAATAAAGATTCCTCCAGAAAAAAACAGCTGATGAATAAAGACGGGGAACAAGACCAGACCTGATGATTGAAATCAAGGGTTTCCATCTCGTGGATTTAAATCCTAATTAACCCCAGCAATTAACTCAGAGTGAGCTGCGATGGTGCCATGCAGCCACGTGCAAAGGTCTGAAATAATGGGGATGGGATCGCTCGCTTGGTGGGTGGCGCTGATGTATGATGGTGGTATGGTGGAGGAGCAGATGACCAATTGCCGCGACACAGTTGATTTTTTGCCGGTTTTGGCAAGACTCATCCATGGTGGCACCCTTCCACGTGCCACGCTCATCACCGTAGAAGCTGTACCACCACCAGCAAAGCCACCAGGCACATCACCAAACAATACAAACTGCCTTTGAAACATTTAATATTTTCTCCATCTATTTAAAAGCTTTCGGCTCTTCCTGCGTACTGTTGCCAATGCTATTATCAAAGCTATCTCAATGGTTTTCTTCTTCACAGTTCAACCCATTACTTCATCCCGCAATCAAAACCATCTCAGTCACTTTTATGGCTGCATGTTGTATAAGAAACATTTGATTATCTCTGCAATGCAGGGTTGTTGAGGGGTTTTTTTGTGGTTTCGTCCAGTGGCAACATCCCATAGAGATGACACTTCTTCACAGTCCTTACAAAGGCTGGAGAAGTCCTCTTCTCAAATAAATACGCTCAGAAAGACCCAAAAATGAAAATAGATGATATGAAGGTATGAAAATAGTATCCCAAGCTTCTTGCATGCCTTCTCAAAGGGCTGTAAGACTTATATTTCATAGAATCATCAAATGGTTGGAGTCGGAAGGGACCTCTACAGGTCATCTAGACCAAGCCCACACACACCATGGGCAGGGATACCTCCTACTAGATCAGATTGCTCAAAGACCCGTCCAACCTGACTTTGAACACTTCCAATGATGGGGCATCCACAGATTCTCTGGATAACCCGGTCCACTGTCTATGTAAGACTTTTTCAGTTCAATTTCACCCAAAATGAAGTTCATAACAGAACAACTGTGTCATTTCTCATTGCAAAGGACCAGACCAGGCCATGAGAAGACAATGATATTTCTGAGCCAGCCATAGGAGTGTGGACAATGGGCCATATACAGCAATATTCAATACTTCAAACATCACAAGGTTTGAGAAAGGAGATGGGACCAGGAAAGGCCCAGGCTTGGTGGCTCAGCAAGGGGAATTACAGTGGTGGAGAACCCCAAAATCAGTTAATGTAAGCTTGACAACCCCAAGTTATGGCCATGGGGTTCCTCTGTGACCAGCTTTGCCTGGGCAGCTCTATAAGTGTCTGGGGATAAATATAAGACCCAAAGTCCCCATCCCAAGGAGCCAGCCAGAAATCATCCTGTCCAAGAGCAGCTCCAGGTAGAGATGATGATGGTGTGAACCAAGGAAGCCTCTGCTGCAGGCTGGTAACAGCTGAGAGAAAAGAAGAACCAGCAGAAATCCTTTGGGGTTCTTGACCTGTTTCTACGATCAACCACTGCTCTGCTTTTCTCCAGTTTCTCTCTCCCTTTTCTCCGGACCATTTTCATCCTTTGAAGAACGAGGAAAGGGACAATATCCACACAGAGTCCTCGTGTCCAAGATAGAGAAGGACACGTCTCCATAAGCCACATCTTTGGGTTTTGACAGGCGAGATTTGACAAGTCTCCACAGCCTTCAAGCTTTTCACCTCACTGTCAGTGCCAATTCTCCAAGGTAGGGTCACCCTACAGTGCATGTCAAGATGTTGGTGCAAAGCCAAGCCCATCAACTCAACCCACAGCTGATCTGGGGACAGTCCTGGACCCTGAGGGGCAGCCAACACACGTTCCCTCTCCATCCACCCCAAAAATACCTCAGCACCTGCTCCACCTGGGCTACAAGACTCATTCAACACCCTCTATTTTGCTCACAGTTTTAAAGATGTCACATTTTCGCTCTGCATGACTCTGATTGTCTTTCCTCACCACCCACACAGCCTGGAAGAAGAGGCAGAGGCAGAAACGTCCCCAGTGTCATAAATCCTGCTCCGAGCTGGGGATTAAAACCAAGAGCATTAGGCCTGTAAAAAGGCCTAATTAAGCCTGCAGAAAAAAAAAAAGATACAGTTTGGGCTACACATGGTTCATCAGCAGGCGCCAGCTCGTGTCTTCCTTTCACGGAGAGCCCCAATGAGAAGCACAAGCCGGGAGAAGCACGGTGCTGCCCTCGTACAAGGGACTTCACTGGCCAAACCCTGCAACCGAGTGGCTTTCATAGAATCACAGAATGGTTTGGGTTGGAAGGAACCTTAAAGAGCATCTAATTCCAAGCCCCTGCTCTGGGCAGGGACACCTCCCACCAGCCCAGGTTGCTCCAAGCCCCGTCCAACCTGGCCTTGAACCCCTCCAGGGATGGGGCAGCCACAGCTTCTCTGGGCAACCTGGGCCAGGGGCTCTCCACCCTCCCAGCAAAGAATTTCTTCCCAATATCTCATCCAAATCTTCCCTCTTGCAGTTTAAAACCCATTCCCCCTCGTCCCTTGGCTCCCCTCCCTGCTCCAGGGTCCCTCCCCAGCTTTCCTGGAGCCCCTGGAGGGACTGGAAGGGGCTCCAAGGTCTCCCCGGAGCCTTCTCTTCTCCAGGCTGAACCCCCTCAGCTCTCTCAGCCTGTCCCCACAGCAGAGGGGCTCCAGCCCCCCCAGCATCTCCGGGGCCTCCTCTGGCCCCGCTCCAACAGCTCCGTGTCCTTCTGCTGTTGGTGCCCCAGCGCTGGAGGCAGCACTGCAGGGGGGTCTCACCCAGCGGAGCAGAGGGGCAGAATCCCCCCCTCGCCCCCCTGCCCACGCTGTGGGGATGCAGCGCAGGAGACAACAGGCTTTCTAGGGTGCTAGTGCACATTGGTGGCTCGTGGCCAATTCTTCATCCACCACCATCCCCAAGTCTCTGCAGAGCTGCTCTCAACCCACCCATCCCCCAGCCTATATTGATACTGGAGGTTGCCCCGATTGACGTGCAGGACCTTCCACTTGGCCTCGCTGAGCTTCATGAGGTTTGCACTGGCCCACTCCTCCAGCCTGCCGAGGTCCCTCTGGTTGCCATCCCTTCCCTCTACCTTATTATTTATTCCTGCTGGATTTACTGCCATTGCTTGAAGGCATTCCAGCCCCACGCTGGCTTTCTCTTTCATTCCTCACTTGCCTCCGAGAAAAGTCACAGCGAAGGTTTCACACTGCGCTTGGCAGCCCCGCAACTCCGGGCTCACGGTCTCGGTCACTTGGGGAGGATGAACCCATGTGCCAGGCAAAGCACTTTAAACCACGCCAGGACTTTACAAAACACAGAGGAGAGACAGTTATCGCCTTAAGGAGCTTACAGCAGTCTTAGAGAGGAGAGCTCTTCTCCCTGCCCAAAATCGCTCCTGTTTGCTAAAACGCTGCTATTGTTTGCAACCCCATTCAGTCCTGAGCGAAGATGAAGAGCCTGGCCAAAAAACCAGCTCCACGTGCCATGGAGAAGGAAGCATCTGCCTCATGACCTGCTGCACTGAAGAACTGGGGTGGCCAGGAGGGAAGGGCAGGGATGGATCAGGCCCTCTTTAAGTCCCCTTCTAACCCGAACCATTCTATGATAACGCACCACACCGTGTGAACCAACACAGACACCTCCAAACCATGGGTACAGGTACACTCCTCAACTTCATTAAGCTGAAATCGTTTGCTTAGATTTTGCACGGAGAACGAAGTCCCAACAGCAAGCTGGGTTTCAAGTCACTTAGGATGTCCCCTTTCCATTCAATTAGGTGTAAAGAACCCGGCTTCGGTTGAATTGGCCCAATCGCCTGTGTAGCCCAACCTCAGAGGGGTGATTTACCAATGAGTCATTTCCAACCATAAATTGAGCTTACCTGATGCCTCAACCCCAACTCTTCAAAGAAAGAAGGTGGTAGGTTGAGCATCAACGTCTTCCCCGAGGCTGTAGCTGCTTATGGTATCACTTGTTGGCCAACTACTTCCAAAGAACATGGGAGCGGTCACTGGCTTGGAACAGCAACGAAGAATTGAAAGGAACGAATAACCTCAAACATCCCATGGCATATTCAGCCTCCTGATTGCATTTCCTCTCCAGACCCTTCCTTTTCAACTATTATGCAAGACAGCAGCATGTCAACAGGCTTTCTGTCACCTCTGAGATCTCCCTGTTGTTATTCCCGCTCACACAGCCTCAACTGTGTATTTAGGGGGTTGGAACAAGGCAATCTTTAAGGTCTCTTCCAACCCAAGCCATTCCATGATTCTACGATTCTATGACATCATCTGGCTGCCCACCCAACACAAGTGGAGCGGCTCAGAGCCGATCCGTGGATGAAATGCTGCTCCCCACTGGTAGTTTCCTGACTCGCAGAACCCCCTGGCACAGTCGGAGAGGATTATCGTAGACCGATATTGATCAAGGGTTTAATTACCTGGGGATAACAACAGAGTTTTCCTGTTAAATTTGAAAGTTTTGCCAATGCCATGAGTTTATAGCAGCATCATGAAATCATAGAATGGTTTAGCTTGGAAGGGACCTTAAAGATCAGCTCATTCCAAGCCCTACTTTAATGGGCATGTCCTTTTCTAACGCAACACAAATTGAGCAACCAGATGCTGGTGACAGAGGGACAAACAAGAAGCCATTGGATGACGTAGGCACAGAACTAATTTAAGATCATAATTGTTACTAGAGGCATTGAAACCCCTGTCCCTACATCAAGGTTAATAAGATTTCCCTGGTGCACTGGGGTCACCCTGGCCTTAGCACAAGGGTGAATTTCCTCCGTATTGGGCAAACACAAATGTCTCCGCTCCAGGATCACTTTTGCCGATACATCATCAGATTTACTGTGTGCTATGGCTCTTCCCATCCTGATGGCAAAGAAAGGGAGATGAGAGAGAGGATTGTCCACCCCTTCCCTTAGGGCTCTTTGGCTGGAGGACATGCCCTGCTAAGAACATCGCCACAAAGGTCAGGGAATCTCCATCCGCCAGTACTACAGGAATGCAGGCATACATCCAAATTAAACAGGCTTTTAAAATCACTTCTGACCTCTCCTATGAGTCTTATGATCTCTGAGAGCCCTGAAGCAGCCAAAGCCACCCCAGCGTGCTGGTTGTTCCTCTATATCATATGTACCCTGTGAGATATATCAGCCACCCACCTCATTTCTTGCCATAAACCTTCTAGACCCATGACCAGCCCCAGTATGGATTTTCCTTCTGCATTTTCCATAGAATCACAGAACGGTGAGGGTTGGAAGGGACCTTTGGAGATCATCCCGGCCAACCCCCCTGCCAAAGCAGGGTCACCTAGAACAGGTTGGACAGGAACGCATCCATGAGGGTTTTGAAGATCTCCAGAGAAGGAGACTCCACAACGTCTCTGGGCAGCCTTTTCCAGTGCTCTGGCACATCAAATTAAAGATGTTTTTTCCTCATGTTCAGATGGAATTTCCTGTGTTCCAGTTTCTGCCCGTTGCCCCTTGTCCTGTTGCTGGCCACCACTCAAAAAATTTCCACCCCCCATCACATGAGCCTCACCCGTGCGAAAGCGCACAGCTCCACCAGCTAAATGCATCTTTGCCGAGCTGCCAGTAGGACAATATTACTCTCAGCAGGATGCCGCTTCTGCCTGTAATTAATGTTTCATCATCGTTCCTGAGAGCAAACAGCTGCTGCGGTCTCAATCACTCATCTTCTTGTGGCTTTCGCTTTCCTAAAGGGTGGCTGGTGTTACACCGGCCTCGTATTTGCTGTCTTCATCCACAACCTTCTCCCGTGGTCAACAACAGCTCGCTTTGATTTGCTATCTCAAGACCAAAGGGTCTCGGCCAAAAATGACAGCATTGAAACTATTTGCCAGGATTTTAGTTTCACGGGGATTTCTACTTTTTCACAGGATTTCTATTTTGGTGCTTCTGGCCAAGACTGTGTCTACTCCAATGACCCAGTGGACTCTTGTGTTCAGGTAGGGACTGAGTAGGTTTTTTCCTGAGGTCTCCTGCTCTGCTGGCTACTCTCTCCCATTTCATTGCTTCCCCTTTCTTCACAATTTCTGAAACACTGCCTAAATAATCCATAGCTTCAGTTCCCCCTTCATCCTACATCTCCCAAGCTGTTTCAGTTCCATACGCTTAGGCTCTTGCATGTGTCTTCTCCAGAGCTTCCATGCGGTTAAATACCTCCTCCCCATCTTTCAGAAGTTCATCTTCTGACCAACCGCAGCCAAAACCAGCTCTGCTCCCTCCCAGTTCATCTGACAGCCCAACTCGAAATCACCATGCTTGGCTTCTCTCCAGCGAGAAGTCTGATCCCACCCATGGAGAGCCATGGAAGGATCTTCCGAAACATTTCAAAGTTACTCAAGTTCTCCAGCAAAGTTTCCACTTAAAAACTTCTCCACTGCAACGTTGGCTGGAAGAAAAGACAAAGGAACTGTTCTAGAAGATGCGATTGCCCAGATGAAGCTGTTTTCAAGGTAGGTCAACTTTCAGCCTAAAACCCATGACAGCGGCCCGTTAAACCGCTTAAGCTAAGATTGAGAATGGAAATGCTGACAACCTCTAATACACAGCTTTCCAACCCGCCGCTCTAATGCTGCAGCAGATCAGTAATTATACCAGGAAGACCGGGGACCATTGTCCCATTAATTAGATTCCTTTTACCCCCATGAGCTCAGACGATTGGACAAAGTTCATTACGGTTTAATTCTGATTAGCTGAAATGGATCTCTTTCGGCATCCGAGACAGGCAGGTGTTACCAGCTTTAGTACCTAAGTCGTGTTCCAGCCAGGCGCCCACGCTGCGAGCGACACTGTTTAGGCAGCACCACGTCCCACATCCACGTGGGATGGGACATTAATGCTTAATCCCTCCGAGGCAGCATCCTACCACCCTCGGTGACAGGCTACAGAGCCCTTGAAAAGGAGAAGGAAAGCGAGAAAAGGTCATAGACGTTCTCCCGGCCTGGCAAAGAAGTGATAACTCCTTCACCTGCTCGTATCGGAGCCTAGTAAAAGGTATTTCAGATCTTTGGATGTGCTCCAAACGCAGCAATATCGCACCTTCCTTTTGCTAACGCGCAAATCGGTAGGAAGCATCGCGCGCCGTCACTGCTCCGACTGGAACACGGTGCATTTCCATACAGCCGGAGTTTCCTACATTCTGCATTGCCGAGTAGATCGACGATCGAGTTCTATCCACGCCGCGCAAAGCATAAGCTGATTTTGGAAATCCCAAACAACAGGCTCAAGCCACAAGGCTAATTTCTGAGATTCAAAGCCATTTCAGTGCTGTGTCTGTGCAAGGGAATGACAGTGGCACCGCCGGCTAATTCCAAAACTGCCAGCGCCATCCGCACCACCTTCAAACCCAACTTTGAATATTTTCCAAAATAATCAGCCAAATCCCACTCAAGGCTCTCCCTCCTGCCTGCTTTCCAAAAATACCTGGCATAATTGCTTTTTCCAGAGACGGTTTCTTTTTAAACCCTTTTTTTTTTCTCAGGCAGGAAATAGTAATAATACTAAGAAAAACAAGAACAGCTGAGATATTTTAATTAAAGCAAACCCAATATCTCGGTGATGGAAAAGGGTGCGTCAGGCACTGACTCAGCATGGAAGAGGTTAAAGAAGTTCAACGGGGCTGCGCTAAAGGGAATTATCTGCTGAGAAAACAGCTCCTGGCCGGCTCCGGAAAGCCGCGTGCCTACGGCTATCGGGGCATTTACTAGGGATAAATGGGTACCCACGGCAATGCAATATTTCAAATTAAATCTAATTTACCTACCAAGGCATAGAAAACAGTGTATAAATGCTTTATCTGATTTTTTTTTTCCCCTAAAGAGTTGGTTTTCCTGCCTTTATGTTGCACGAAGAAACAAATAGCAAACTCACGTATCTACCACGGGCTTATTTCTCTACGTTTAAAGCAGGCGGTTGTTACATATCCATGTTTATATCCCAAATTGTGACTTTTCGGCATCTTTTACAAGCTGACCCACAAAACAAGTGGAACAACGCTGTCAGCTTCTAATTCCTTAGCATGAACTCTTGGCTTCCCTGTAATCAAAGGATCCTGGCAGTAAATATATTAGTACAAGTGTTGTGTATGGCTGGATAAGTATATATACGTAGATATATACATATATATTTTATACATGTATATATATTTTATAATGTACACATGTATATTTTATAAATGCATGTCTATAAAGAATTTAGATCTACTTCCAAGTGAAAGAATAAAAGGTCCGACACTTCTGAGAGCGTCGGTACATAAGATACTCACCGGACAGACACCGCTCGGACTCGGTATATACTGTAATGTATAAAAATGATTCAAAGGCAGCCATCAAGGGGCAGTGTATTGGTTCGCAATACTAATTGCATTGCCCACATTACAAATGATATCGCTCCATTATTAAAGGGTCGGGACTATTTTATGCGCTCACATCTATTCAATTGGTATTTCGATCAATGGATGCATTACAAGCTTTCCCTTTAAGAGCCTAATAAAAAACAAGATGGAAAGGAAAATTCGCCGTAAGATGACGCTTTTAAAAATCCATTTCAAGGGGAGCTGTCGGGACTTTGTACAGCAGGTTGCAACCAAACCAAAAGGCTGGAAATTAAGAAGTCAAGAAGGTCATGCGAGCCCTGCGGAGAAGGATCTGGGGGTGCTGGTGGATGAAAAGCTGGCCATGAGCTTGTTGGCAGCCAAGAACCCCCCCACATCCTGGGCTGCATCCCCACAGCGTGGGCAGGGGGCGAGGGGGGATTCTGCCCCTCTGCTCCGCTGGGGGAGACCCTCCTGCAGTGCTGCCCCCAGCGCTGGGGCACCAACAGCAGAAGGACACGGAGCTGTTGGAGCGGGGCCAGAGGAGGCCCCGGAGATGCTGGGGGGGCTGGAGCCCCTCTGCTGTGGGGACAGGCTGAGAGAGCTGGGGGGGTTCAGCCTGGAGAAGAGAAGGCTCCGGGGAGACCTTGGAGCCCCTTCCAGTCCCTCAAGGGGCTCCAGGAAAGCTGGGGAGGGACTTTGGAGCAGGGAGGGGAGCCATGGGACGAGGGGGAACAGTTTTAAACTGGGAAAGGGAAGATTTAGATGAGATGTGAGGAATAAATTCTTTCCCGTGAGGGGGGTGAGCCCCTGGCCCAGGTTGCCCAGAGAAGCTGTGGCTGCCCCATCCCTGGAGGGGTTAAAGGCCAGGTTGGACGGGGCTTGGAGCGACCTGGGCTGGTGGGAGGTGTCCCTGCCCAGGGCTAAATGATCTTTAAGGTCCCTTCCAACCCAACCCATTCAATGATTTTATGATTCTCCCCAAGCACAGGACCATCCTCCAAACTCAGAGTGTCAGAGGAAACACAGGGTATGGTTTCACTCCATTAAAATGCTCAACTCAAATGTTCCCAACAATTATCCTGTGATCAGAAATGAGGCATAAATTTTTTATATTTACTATATGTGTATCTGTATAGACCAGTGGCTCATCGACATGCACTGTGCAAAGCCCCACGTGAGGAAAAGGCTTCCCCAGCATCAAAAAGCTCAGCACTGGGTGAGCAAAGCCGGGATCCACTCCCGCACCAGCTGCGTTATACACCGGAATGACAAGAAGCCGGAGTCCAGCCGTGTCTAAATTAATGTGGATATTTCCTAGAGCTTCCCCCTACCTTGGGAAGCTCCGTTCCAACTTTCACGGAAGCAAGAAGGAAAAAGCATCTGCACATTAATTGTGTAACTGCATCTTGCTGACAACACTCAGCATCTCCGTGTGCACGCTCACCGTTAACAAACACACAACCCCCTTAGATCAGGGCAGAGAAACAGGAAAACCAATACCAATTAGGATGCAAATCACCCGCTTGGGCTCAGGATCCGGCCTCTAAAATCAACTGCTTGACGGCATCATCCTGAGGAAACCTCAGCGTTAGGCTCAGAGGAGTTTCTGAGCGTTTCTACTAACTCGGAGATGGCTCTGCTGGTTAGAGCGCTTCAAAGAGACCTCCTGCAGAAAAACCCCACGGCCGCGTGGCACGTTTCAGCCACACCGGTCATCTACCAGCCTGCTGGGGAATCTCATCCACGCCGAGCTGTCAGCATGTTAAATCTCAGCGCAATGACAACTCCATAGGTGCCGAGACAACCACATCCTTTATGCGCGCCTCTCGGATCGATTTATCAGGTACCTAGAAAAAAAAGCACCTACTTCGGACATATAGGCAGGGCAGGCATTCCATATCTTTCCGAGGTGTTTGGATCATCATCTGCCAATGTCACCACTCTCGTACGGCTTCTAGATAAAGCCCCAGCAGCGAGAGCATCATCTGTGTGCTTCCAAACACCACAGAGATGCCCTTAATCGAGGATTGTGCAGTGAAATTAGGAAAAGAGGGGTCCAAGATGGAAGCAAAGGGAAGTGCAAAATGTTTGGGGTGTTTGTTGGGAAATACGGGCTGCGATCCTACACGGGTTCCTGATGCGGGATGCAGAGACCTCTCTAATAAGGTCGCTCTGCTATATAGGATTTTGATGGCTCCGAGGTGTAAAATCCACCGGTCCCCCAGTTCAACACGTCGGTGTTGTGAAGGGATGTTTGTTCAACGTGTGTGCGAAGACCGAAAAAATTCACTGTTGCTCTCTCATTAAAACTAAATTAGCCTTCGGCCTTCCCCACGCAGGACTTGTACAGAGCTGTCTCCCTCTGCTGGCGCCAGACCCAGAGCAACTCACAGCTCCACAATAAAAAAAAATAATGGGAAAAGCTTCCTAAATAAACCCAAAACTGACATCCGACTCATGACACTGATAAGACCCTCAAGCGACAGGTTAAGGTGGGATGTAACTCACTTCTATGGCATCATCAGACCCCTCTTGACATCGCCCCCCTCCATGCAAAGGTGGATGGAAAAGGATTTTAATGATGCTCTAAAGCACAAGCTCGCAAGCAGGCAGGTACAAATTCGGCACCTCTAGCTTATTTTCCCACAGAAAGGTGTCCCAAGGACAAGGTTTTGGTCCTTGTAAGGATGCTTGGCCACCACCCCCATCCCAGGACTCCAAATACTTTGGCTATGTTTGAGCAAAACCTAAAATCACCATCTTTCAAACCAAGGGTGGACCTAACGCCCGACTGACATGAAAAAGAAACGACCAAACAGATGTGATTCCAACTTGATAAAGCGCTGACCCCAGCACAAAAGGAAAAAGCAACAGGTGGAAGAGCTGAGATGTTTTGTCACACCCCACGGCATGGAAAAGCTGGAGGGACACCTTCCCTGGGTCTCACCAGGCTTGTCGAAGAAGTTGTGAAGGCCACCTTCTCTGACAGCGAAAACATCGGGGAAAACAAGTCCTCATGGTGCTTACCCAACCTGCTTTCCCTTATTTTCACAGATGGGAAAGATGTCACAGCTTTCCCCAAATCAGCCTGGGAGCAACGACACGGACACTCAAAAGCAGAGCTGAGGGATCTGCCACGGGTTCCCCAGGACATGGTGGAAAGGCCACTTCACCGTGTGCAGATGCGCGAAGCCGGTACCCTAATGAAAATTTTCTTTCACACCATTAGAAAGTGTTTTGCCTCCCCTTGTCCAGCCCAAAATAATCACGTTAAAAATATAAGTGGTCAGAGGACTGTAAAAGACCACACAGCCATGGCCAGGACCAAGGAGGGAAGAAATGAAATGCCGGATTGCAGCAGCAGAGCAATTACCTCCCATTCTGCAGCCTTTCGAAATCAATATTAAGCCGCTAAAACGGATGAAGCCAAGCCTAGGGGTGTCCCCAAAGAGGCGACAGGAATTAGGGAAGGTGTGGGCTGGGGGTATCGCTCCTTTGCCTGTCCTCAATGGAGACAACCCCAACGCGTCCCCAACGAGAGCCGACATCGGCATGACGGCATGCCACCGCCTGGGTGAGGGTCCGGGGGAGGAAGGAAAGCAGAGCCCAGAGAAGAAGACAGTGAGATGGCTATAATTTATACTCTCCTGCCTATACTTTATGGCTTTCTTAATTCGGCTCCTGCTACTATTAATGTAGTTAATGTTGAGATTATATCTATTTTCTGGCGTCAGGCAGTGATTTATTCAAGCCATTTTTCCGGTGCCGGCTCCCACGCTGTTAAATCAAGCGACTTGCCAATTAAGTGCTGACTGGGGAAGTGGATGCAATCTTAACCGATATCTAACCGCAAATTAAACCGGGTGTTTCTTACGCCTCGCGGTGCGCAAGGCCAAACCGCTGAACCTTGCCGAGCTGGGAAAAGAGACAATAAAAACAACCCCCCCCCAAAATAAACAGGGCTCGGGGTGGGGAAAGCCACCCCTAATTTGCAGAAGGAAATAAAGAATTTGCCTTTCCTAGCGGCACGTTGCTCATCACCCAGACCTTGGGTGCCTGCTACTTTCTGGCCTCAAGCTTGGGACAACCACCACCCAGCAGTGAAAATCAGGCAGCAGAGAGGAACACGGGGCAGGAAATTCAAGGTTAGGTTTGGAGTCTTCCATTCTGTGGAGCAAACACAGGAGTCGGAGCTCTTTGACCCACCAGATCTCTCAGGGTTCACGCAAAAACGAGCCATCTCAGGCTTGTCACAGCTGAATCCAACCACCTGCCCTGGGCTGATTTTTGATGTGAAATCTCAAATACCTTGGGATGTCCTGGTGTCCCAAAAGATGATTTTTCATGATCAAGAACAGAAATGCCCAGAGGACCTGAGGAGAGACCACAGAACCACAGAATGGTTGAGGTTGGAATGAACCTCTGGAGGTCATCTGGTCCAAGTCCCTGCTCAAGCAGGGCCACCAAGAGCTGGTAGCCCAGGACTATGTCTAGATGGTTTATTTTTCAATATCTCTAAGCAGGAAGAGTAACACCTCAAAGGCTTCGGAGGTTCTAGGGCTCATCAGCACCTTGGTGGGATTGGTCAACTGCCCAGGGCTTGGTTGGACCAGGATACATCATCACCTGCTCCCATCTACCCCATTCATCCCCCAAAACACAGCTCCTCATGCAAAGGGGGTACCAATATTCCCATTGCAGAGCATCTTTATAGCATTTATGCCTATAAATATTGACAGGGTGGGTGTCAGGAGGATGGGGCCAGGCTCTTTTCAGTGGTGCCCAGGGACAGGACAAGAGGGAACGGGCACAAACTTGAACATAAGAAATTACATCTCAACATGGGGAGGAACTTCTTTCCCTGGAGGGTGGCAGAGCACTGGCCCAGGCTGCCCAGGGAGGTGGTGGAGTCTCCGTCTCTGGAGACATCCCAAACCCGCCTGGACGTGTTCCTGTGCCCCCTGCTCTGGGTGGCCCTGCTCTGGCAGGGGGTTGGACAAGATGATCTCCAGAGGGCCTTTCCAACCCTATGATTCTGTGATTCTGTGATTCTGTGATCTTCATCAGTGTCCAAACACAGTCACAGTCTGAAGGAGGACCCAGCACGGTGCAGAGGAACATGTCCAAGAGGTTCCCCTTCAGTAGATGATCACCAGGAACCACAGAAATGGCTCAAAACCTGTTCTGCTTTCACAAAGAGGCAAGGACAGCTCTGCTGTTCCCCAGCCTGCGACTCGACCGTTAGCGATACTTCCCTGCATCTATTATTTGCCTCGAGAGCTATAATGAAAAGCAATCCACGAAACTAAGCGGTATTATTAATAATTGTGAAGAGTTGTTGTGATAACAGCTCGTGATAAGTGGCAAACACTTTTATGTTCCTTAAATATTGAGCAGGCGCTAAAAAAATATATAATAAATTAAAAAAGAAAAGGGGAGAAGAAAGCCAATATATACTTATAGAGCAGGGCAGAAATTCCACTGATCCCCACACTTGGGTTGTACCTATACGAGGAATTAAATCAAAGGAGAAGAATAAACAGGTAAGACTCTGCTTTGTGTCCTGACAGGCGAAAAGCGACCATCAGGGAGGACTGGAGCAATTCTTGCCAGCTGCTGAAATTCAATCTAAGGGAAACACCATCCAGGGCTCCCATCATAAATACTCAATCAACAAGGACAAATGACTTCGCAAGCCTCCATCGCAATAAAAGGATCGTGTTCCTGGGTGGCACAAACGAGAGCGACCGCCTGGCTTTGCGGTATTAAAGGAAAATCTCTTGCTTGCTACCTCACTTTGGGAAGCCCAAATTGCTTACCAGGGGTAGGAGATAAACCATACCAGCAGGATACAAACTGACTGGGCTGGGCTGCACCCCCACAGCGTGGGCAGGGGGGCGAGGGGGGGATTCTGCCCCTCTGCTCCGCTGGGGGAGACCCCCCTGCAGTGCTGCCCCCAGCGCTGGGGCACCAACAGCAGAAGGACACGGAGCTGTTGGAGCGGGGCCAGAGGAGGCCCCGGAGACGCTGGGGGGGCTGGAGCCCCTCTGCTGTGGGGACAGGCTGAGAGAGCTGGGGGGGTTCAGCCTGGAGAAGAGAAGGCTCCGGGGAGACCTTGGAGCCCCTTCCAGTCCCTCAAGGGGCTCCAGGAAAGCTGGGGAGGGACTCTGGAGCAGGGAGGGGAGCCATGGGACGAGGGGGAACTGTTTTAAACTGGAAAAGGGAAGATTTAGATGAGATCTGAGGAAGAAATTCTTGGCTGTGAGGGGGGTGAGCCCCTGGCCCAGGTTGCCCAGAGAAGCTGTGGCTGCCCCATCCCTGGAGGGGTTCAAGGCCAGGTTGGACGGGGCTTGTGGCAACCTGGGCTGGTGGGAGGTGTCCCTGCCCAGGGCAGGTGGTTGGACTAGATGATCTTTAAGATCCCTTCCGACCCATATCGTTTGATGATTCGATGATTTTACAAAGCAATTAAAGTGGTTGAAGCGTACAGAGGGGACTTCAATGGGACCTGAGGAAGCCAGTTCTCAACTTCTGTTGGTCTCTGGTGGAAGCTCTGCCTTGCTCCTCAACTCCCAGTGCCTGCCAAGTGCTGTGATGCCCCATGATCATCCTATCGTCACACACAAAGTAAGTCCTAAAATATCGTCAAGGAATACTTCAAGCAGGACTTCAGAAACTCCTTTTCAATTAAAGTATTAAAATAATATGCATTCATCTTCAGTAATAGGTAACTCAACAACCTGATGAGTATATTACTCGCGGGGTTTGCATAAAAAAGGATAAATTCTTTGAATTTAGCAGACAAAAACCCACTCACACAAAGGCGTTCCGGCAAAGCCATTCGCGGTCACCTTCACTACAACAGTCCCGATCATAGTGCAACAAATTGGTAAGATTGGTTATTAAACACTCCGGCGGCTTGGGTTGGCAAGTTTGAAATATGCAAGCAGTCTAAAAATCTATTGATTATTGTAAAGGTAGTTTACTGCCGTCCTTAAAACTGGCCTAAAAGTGGTATTTAAACCAGTGTTTAATTATGTAAGTTGGCTACGTGGCAGCGTGCACAGCAGTGGAGTTTTAGTTCTTTCTTTTCTGATTCCCAGTCTCATCCAAGTTCTTTTCGGCCGCATCGTCGCTTATTTTCGGGGAAGTCCACCAAGGGTTAAGTGCTGCGCAAAGCGCAACGCGAAGAACGTCTCTGCCCCGTGAGATACAACATCGTAACTCACCCGTCACACCCGGTTCTCAGCCAAACACTCCGCTCCGTTGACAACGTATTTTAAATCACGTATTAGCATTGATCCAATTAATGCAGCTCTCGCTAAACCAGATGATTTCGGAGTCTTCTCCCAGCTACTGCGTATTCTTGTTGCATTTAAAAAGGGGGGACAAGTTGAGGCCAACCTGAGCCTCTTCCCATCTTGAAGGCACTCTGCAACAAGCGGATGATTTCTCGTCTACCGATTAACGCTCTTCATCTTTCCTGCCCAGCTGCTTAACCCCAAAATCTGACAACGCTCAACTATTCGATGTGAGGATGCTCCCCTACGTCTGAATTTTTCACTTTCCTTCAAATCCCATTGGAACATCCTGCATCCACCCTTGTCCCACTCTCCAAGACCTCAGGACAGACAAGCCGGAGAAGAAGCTTGCCCTGATTTTGCAAGTGGCATATGGACATCAAGGTTCTTGTGAACTTCCAGCAAGGAGATGCCAGGAGGAGCATGGCAAGGAGCTCACACTCCAAAGGGCTCAACAGGAGACTGCAGAGATCGAAAGGTCCAAAAATGGGAAGGGAAAGCCCCTGCAAAACCAAATGGGCTCATCTAGGGATGGGCAACATCTCCAGCCCAGAGCCCAACCACCACCAGCTCACAACTGAGGCCCTGATGGCATCTAAGAAAATTTCTGAAGGTTTATTTAACCCCATCCCTACAAGGATATGCTTCAACACCTCCGTGCAACGTTGACGCAACACTTTATGAGCTGACTGAGCTGGTTACACATCGAGCTTTGCCATGAGAACGCTCATCGTCTGTAGGAGGCCCCAAGTGACCAGCTTCTCCACAGACAATGAGACCCTTCCACCATCATGGTCAGGCTTTGTTCTCCCTCTCCCTCTTCCCACATCTCTTTTCTTGTTCCTCAACAAACACATAAGTGGATCCTTTGATTCCAGACAATACCCAAGGACCCAACGCTGGGAGAAGGCCAGGACATATTGCTTTGAACGGTGCAAGGACAAACCAGCTTCATTTCTCCCAGTTGTCATTCCCCAGCTCTGTCACGGCTGAAGAATCCGAGAGAGAGACCTACATGTCTCAAAAATAAAAATTAAAAAAAAAATGCGAAATCCTTTGAAACCGGCTCCAAATTAAGAGCTGCATCGAGGCTGTCAAGCCCCTGCTAGCTGAGTCTACAGCACCTTCCGTGCGAAAAGGGAGCTTAGCCCATTTATTAGAATGATGAAAGCAAAGGGATCTAAAAATTGCACTCCTTCGTTAATGAGCAGCCGAAGGGATCGGTAAGCATAATTTCAGAGGCTAGTAATATTTTATATAATCGCCGAGTGGTTTAAATTGAAAACCCCCAACTGAATCAATATTTACTGCATTGAAACGAAATGAATAGTAATAAGTCACTAAGCTCCCTGTCCTGTTTCATAAAATAAAAAATTATAAAAATGAGCACAGGCGCAGAGCGACTATCACATTAACTTTTACGGCACTTGGGGAGTCATAACTGACTGTTCTCATAAAATAAAATTTTAAAAAACCTGCCGGAGGAAGCCTTGCTTCAGCATCGCAAACAGAAAAGAAAAAAAAAAAAAGAAGCAAAATAGGAGCCGAGAGTTTCACAAACGCAGGCAAAAAGTCTCCCAGCAGCCCAAAGCTCCGCTCCAGGCGCAGGCAGCGCACTTTCAGTTGCTTGCCGAAGTGATTCCCATTCGATTTCCCGTGGAGGTTCTGCCAGGAAAACCTCCCAGTCGGACCCCAGCATCCAGAGCACTTTGGGCAGGGCAATGCCACAGGTCTGGATATGGCCAACGCAAACCTTGGTCTCTGGGGCGGTCATCCTCCCCCTCTGCCCTGGCCTGGTGAGGCCGCAGCTGGAGTACTGGGTCCAGTTCTGGGCTCCCCAGTTCAAGAAAGATGGGGATCTACTGGGGAGAGTCCAGCGGAGGCTACGAAGATGATGAGGGACTGAAGCATCTCTCTGATGATCCAAAGCTGGGAGGGGTGGCAACCCAGAAGGCTGTGCCGCCATCCAGAGAGACCTGGACAGGCTGGAGAGCTGGGCAGAGAGGAACCTTATGAAATTCAGTAAGGGCAAGTGTCGGGTGCTGCCCCTGGGGAGGAATAACCCCCTGCACCAGGACAGGGTGGGGGTGACCTGCTGGAGAGCAGCTCTG
>VXBO01004672.1:165899-176136 GCA_013400135.1 Rhinoptilus africanus
TCTCCAGAGGGCCCTTCCAACCCTGTGATTCTGTGATTCTGTGTTCAGCCTGGAGAAGAGCAGACTGAGAGGGGATCTCATCAATGCTGAGCAATATCCAAAGTGTGGGTGGCAAGGGGATGGGGCCAGACTATTTCCAGGGATGCCCAGAGACAGGACAAGAGGCACCGGGCACAAATTGGAACCCGAGAAATTCTGTCCTTACTTTGATGAGCCAGAGCACTGAAACAGGCCACCCAGAGACATTGTGAAGTCTCGGTCTCTGGAGATCTTCAAAGCCCGCCTGGACGCGTTCCTGTGCCCCCTGCTCCGGGTGACCCTGCTTTGGCAGGGGGGTTGGACTGGATGATCTCCAAAGATCCCTTCCAACCCCCACCATTCTGTGATTCTGTGATCTTCCCTTCCATTTTCAAGTTCGGTCATGCGGTCTGTGCAGGGGTGGGACTGAAGGAGATCCATAGGCAAGCGTGCACTGTGATGCTGTGGGACCAGGGAGCGGTAATTAAAAGCACAATTTAAGGAAAACACATTTCTATAGTACCTTCGATACGAGACACTCAGATCCACATCCAAATGCTACGTTTCAACACTTCAACCAAGGAGAAAACCGTCCACCCATCATCTTACGTTGTGGAGAACCATGGCCAGGTTGGACAGGGCTTTGAGCAACCTGATCTAGTTGAAGATATCCCTGTCTACGGCAGGGGGGATGGACCAGATGATCTTCAGACGTCCCATCCAACCCAAACCCGTCTATGATGTGATGAATCGAAGCTCCCAAAGAACATTTAAGTGGTGGATCTCACTGATCGCAGAAGAGGAGAGTCCTGGCTTCCCACCAGCACCTCCATCATCAGAACCCTCCCTGTTTCAAAGCGATGTGAGTGCTCTGCTCACACGTAGAAAAGAACTAATCCTTATGCAAAAATACTCCCGCCTGTAAAAAGATCCAAGGTGAGGGTGGTGAAGTGCTCAAAAGCAAACCTGGATGCACGTTTTTTTTCATATTTCATTTTTTCAAAGAGTTTTTTCTTTACCCCTCCAGGTTGTGCTCCCTTTCTGAAGCACCTTCAGCTGCTTTTCTGAATTCCCACCTTTCTTCTTCACGCTTAAAAGGAAATTTCAGGCTTGCTAACACTAACAGAACCAGCAGAAAGAGGGTTCTACCTAATATAAATCATAAAAATAGAAATGCAACTTTTTAGCTCACTTCGCCAAAGCCATCAGCCTGTCCTATGCAGTTTGACATGGATGGGGAAAAAAAACCCACCACCCATTGCTTTGGACATCCACGTTGGAGCTTCCCAGCATCTTCCCATCTCTCCCACCCAACCAAGGGCATATCCTGGTGCTCCGATCCCTGCTGCAGCAGTGCCAAGCCCTTTTTCGGGTTAAAACACAGCTATTTTAGGTGCAGAAGAGACTGGGAATTTGTTAGGAGGGAACAGGAAAACATTCCCGTGTCTCACTCGTGAACACAACTCCCACAAAGAAAGTTCCTTCCCGTGCCAAAAATAACGTTTCCCCTTTGCCTCCTTTTATTCTCGCATTTTTAAAGGAATTTAAAGCAAGCAGCGATGCCGCCATTTGCACTCCCTGCCCCTCCCTACCGAGTCATAAAACCTTTTTCCATATAAAATACCAGGAACCAGAAGAGCTCTGGGGGCTCGCCGGAGATTCATCCCTTGTCACCTCCGTTAACACACTCCTTTCCATGACGGAGGACAGCAGGAATGATCTGAATTTGCTACCAATAATTCAATAAGCAATTATTCAATCCGGATTTGGTTTGGGGTGGGGGGTGGGGGGGGGGAGAATTAAAGGAAATTATTTGCAATCAAAACATATTTCAGCTTGGAAAACCGTTGATGCTCGCAGACAGGTGGCTGCGGCACTTGTGCCAAGTCGGGGAACCCCTCTGCCCTTTTTTTCCCACTTTCACAGCTTTAACAGCTGTGACCTCTCCGACCTCCCCGTATCCTTCTGCAAATCCTCATTCCATACGAGCCCGGCGGGCAGCGCAAGCCACAGATGCTGCTGTGCCCGGTCGGCACCCGGGGATGGACGGACGGACAGATGGGGAGCGGGCACAGATGGTTGGCTTTGCCGAGCTGTGCCAAGGGTGGGAACAAATCCGGCCTCATGCCGAAACCAAGGGTGCCAGGATCTGGCCCAGGGGAGAAGCAAGGAGAGGATGCTCCTGCCTGGGAGCAAGAGGCTTTGCAAAATCTAAGCCATGAGCAGTGCTTCTGGCTTCACCTAAAAGCAAGAGAATAACTCAGGCAGAGGATAAACCCACAAATTACTTTCCCAACTTGATGTTACAGCAGGCAGGCAAGGTAAAAGAAATTAATTTAGAAGATTCTCACAGTGGTTAGAGACAACGGGTTGCCCAGAGAAGCTGTGGCTGCCCCATCCCTGGAGGGCTTCAAGGCCAGGTTGGACGCGGCTTGGAGCAACCTGGGCAGGTGTCCCTGCCCAGGGCAGGGGTTGGACTAGATGATCTTTAAGGTCCCTTCCAACCCAAACCATTCTGTGATTCTGTGATTCTGTGACAGTTAAGAGGTAAAATGGTTTAATAGGATGTGAAAGTCAAGTTGGGAGGATGGTGTGGGGCCGACTGGTTGAGTGGGATGGACCCTTCACAAAGCCACGCTCGCAGCTCAGAAAGCCAACAGTTGGAACAGGACCAGAGGAGGCCCCGGAGATGTTGGGAGGGCTGGAGCCCCTCTGCTGTGGGGACAGGCTGAGAGAGCTGGGGGGGGTCAGCCTGGAGAAGAGAAGGCTGCGGGGAGACCTTGGAGCCCCTTCCAGTCCCTCCAGGGGCTCCAGGAAAGGAGGGACTCTTGATCAGGGAGTAGTGTGATAGGATGAGCATTAATGGTTTTAAACTGAAAGAGGGGAGATTTAGAGGAGAACTGAGGAGGAAATTCTTGGCTGTGAGGGTGGTGAGCCCCTGGCCCAGGTTGCCCAGAGAAGCTGTAGCTGCCCCATCCCTGGAGGGGTTCAAGGCCAGGTTCAATGAGGCTTGGAGCAACATTGTCTAGTTGAAGATGTCCCTGCCCAAAGCGGGAACCTGGTCAAAGATTGCTCTGCCTTGCCCATGGCAGGGGGATTGGAACTGTGTGATCTTTAAGGTCCCTTCCAATTCAAACCATTCAATCATTCAATGAAATAAGATCTCCGAGAGCTTCAGCTTTGCTCAGCAGCAGCAGCCCTTCCCCGGGGGGTGGAAAGTGCTTCATGCAAAGAAGGAAGGAATGGAGGAGGGAGATGCTGCGGTACCCACTTGCACATCTTTCCTTGGGTAGGTCAGGTGTGTTTTGCCCTTGGGCTGAGATAATGAATATTTCAACCTGAGTTTAAGTATATCACAGAATTACAGAATGGTAGGATTGGAAGGGCCCTCTGGAGATCATCCAGTCCAGCCCCCTGCCAGAGCAGGGCCACCTTAGAGCAGGGGGCACAGGAACGCGTCCAGGCAGGTTTGGGATGTCTCCAGAGATGGAGACTCCACCACCTCCCTGGGCAGCCTGGGCCAGGGCTCTGCCACCCTCAAGGGAAAGAAGTTCCTCCTCATGTTTAGGTGGATCTTCCTGTGCCCAAGTTTGTGCCCGTTCCCTCTTGTCCTGTCCCTGGGCACCACTGAAAAGAGCCTGGCCCCATCCTCCTGACACCCACCCTGTCAGTATTTATAGGCATTGATAAGGTCACCCATCAGCTCTCTCTTTTCCATGCTAAAGAGACCNTGGATGGTGGCACAGCCTTCCGGGGTGTCAGCCACCCCTCCCAGCTTTGTGTCATCAGCAAACTTGCTGAGGGTGCACTCTGTCCCCTCATCCAGGTCATTGATGAATATATTGAAGAGCACTGGGCCCAGTACTGACCCCTGGGGAACACCGCTTGTCACTCACCTCCAGCTAGACTCTGCACCCCTATATGTTATATATAGTTATATATATAGTAGGTTATACTTGATATGGATACAATATCTAAATAATGTTATATTCATATCTTACTATACAACCAAACCCTACATAATCAGCTTTCTCAAGTCCTGAGCATTTTATTTCCTTCTGCTGCCTCTGAAATAACCAGAATTAGCTCGTTTTGACTGATTAATACCACTCCTGCCAGGTTTGATCTCGCCCCGGCAGAGCTCTGCCGTTTCCTCTTTCTACACCCCAATTCTCTGTCCAATGGAGGTTCCTCTGAGACAAAGTCGTGGTCTTTCCTCTAAACTTGATTTTTTTTGTTAGGGGGTGTGTAGTTTTCATATCGGATGATCTTTACTGAGCAAAAGTGATGCGAGGACTTGTAAGAAGTACTTTGGATCACAGACTCTTGGAATGGTTTGAGCTGGAAGGGACCTTAAAGACCATCTAGTTCCAATCCCCTGCCATGGCCAAGGCAGAGCAACCTTTGACCAGGTTGCTCAAAGCCCTGTCCAACCTGGTCTAGAGGCTGTAAGGACGTGAAAATAGAAAAGCTTTTAACGGATGGCTGATGAATAAAGCGGCAGAGAGAAACACCCGCTCCGTCTTTGCTTTCTGCAGCCCGATTGCTGCCAGCGAAGGGTTTGCTCCGACTGGGAGCAGTTCTCCCGGTGAGCGCATCCCTCTGCATTCGCTAATCCACGAGTTTTTTCCAACCTTTTTTATGCTTTCTTTCTGTTTTTTTTTTCTTTTTCTTCTCACATCAGGAAGAAACAGATGGATCCATCCTTCAGCCTGAAAGACGACTAAATGTTTACTTAGCCTGGAAAGAATTAATCCGTTGAAAACGATGCTCAAGCACTTGCCAAGCGACCTCTCTGCCCTCGGAAACCAGTTTGCTCTTTCCCGAGCCCCGAGACCTGCCCGGGCAGAGCCCGGCGCGGGCAGCCCAGATGCCGGCACCAGTTGGACTCGGCTCAGCGCAGCAGCTCATGGCGAGGTTTAAACAAAGGTATTACAATTTTACCATCACCGGGAGCTGCTAAGAAGCGATTTGGGTCATTTCTGCAGCACGGAGCTGCCATTCAGCCATTCTGCACTCCCCGGATTTCCTCCTGTTTTATTTTAAATACCAACTTCCACACTGGAATCAGCACAGGAAAACTTCTCGGATCGATTTGCTAAAAGGCTGGAGAAGTTTTGACCCTTCGTAGCAACAATCATTTGGGGAAAGGGGTGGAAAAAAAAGAAGCTCTGCCGTTACTAATCTCTTAGTAGGGTAGAAATTTAGAAATTAAATACATCACTCATTCCCGCAGCTGTCACTGTCAGGTGAAAAATCGGCGACTGTGTAAATACCCAGCGCCGGAAAAAATATTCTCAAAATGGGATGCTGTTAGGAAGGATTATTAGCCTTAGAAAGACCACTTCCAAAGGTTTAAAATCGCTTCAAAATGAGTTTTAAATACAGCATGTGTGCAATTTGGGAAACTAGATCCCCAAGCAGATTTCATCTGGCCAGAACACTCAGTTGCGCTGAAGCCTGGGCTACAAAGGGTGAATACTTCCATATAAAATACATATTTTTTGCTGAAGCCTGGGTTAAAAAGGGTGAATACTACCATATAATTTTTTTTTTCTTTTTTGAAGCTACAGCTGGCATCTGGGGCATTTGGATGGACAAAAGGAACAGCGGTACCTGAAGCCTTATGGTTCCACGAGATATTTTATCCTGGAGCATCTGGGCAAGAACAAATAGATGCCCCAGGACAGAGTGAGCAGCACTGAGTTAAAGGGCTTTGGAGACCTGCTTTGATTCCCAGCATCACCAAGCTCGGTCCCCGTGTGACCTTGAGCAAGACATGGCCCCAGGATTGGACAAGGAGGGTGTCAACCCTACGCTTTCTTCCACGTGGCATCTGCCCTGGTTGTCCACCAGAAGAAGCTGCGCACTAATCCACAAATAACACTATAACATCCAAACCTGACATTTTTCCACTAAAGCTCTCCCTGTGCTTTTGTCGGAGTTAATGATTTGAGTTCCAAGTGCTTTTTCCACCTCCGCGCTGCATTTCAAGATCCTCAAAAGTGGACTTTAAGTAAACCAAGAGCAAGGACAAGTCCTGACCTACTCACTCATACACATTTAGAGGATTTTGGATAGAACCTAGAGGAAGGGAGAAATTTCTGCCTTCACCATGCAAGATCCACTGTCACCTTAACACATTGTCACAAGAGCTGCTGGGTTGAAGTTCCAGGAGATGACACGTAGACCCAACCACACAGAGTGGAAGCAGACCCTCTGCAAAGCCATGGCATGGAGAGGACCACCTCAAATCTGGCGTCCCAGCACCTGAAGATGGGCTCCCCAGTGCTGGAGATGACCTCTCCGGTTGCCCAGGCACAAACTTTCACGTCTCCCACCTGAGTTTCTGCACCAGATGATCCAGCCCTGACTCAAAAATTGCTGATCCGCAGCGGAAAATTCCCAATTTTTAATCTACATAAACCTTCTCGCTAAGGGTGTTCTGCTGTTCTTTGATAGCCGCCGTAGTCCGAAAGCCAGGAGAGGCGGTCCCAAAAGAAAGGGAAAAAAAATCACAGCTAATGAATTACCACTCATCAGCAAATTCTCCGACCGTGCGTGTGCTCTCTGCCTATTATAAACACCAAATAAAACACATTAGCTTGATATGCCACAGGGTGGGAGCAGCCAGTCAGCAAGACCTTGCCGATGAGCGGTAGCTCATTGAGAAGCGACACAACTTGTGAGCACGTCCGTACTGTTATACACCGTAGGCCATGCCCTGTGTGTTGGCTGTAGTCCCTACGGGATCTTTTCACTTGGCTCATCCAACCTTGGGAGCTGGTAAAGCTTCTGCAGCACCACAATGCAACTGGGAAATGGCGGGCCCCCAGAATAAGCGCTTCTTGCAGCCTTACTAAAACGCAGAGTCTCTCTTTTTTTAAAGTTATAATTTTCATAGAATCATAGAATCATAGAATCATAGGGTTGGAAGGGACCTTAGTAGATCATCTAGTCCAACCCCCCTGCCAGAGCAGGGCCACCTTAGAGCAGGTTACACAGGAACGCGTCCAGGCGGGTTTTGAATGTCTCCAGAGACGGAGACTCCACCACCTCCCTGGGCAGCTTGTTCCAGTGCTCTGCCACCCTCAAGGTAAAGAAGTTCCTCCTCATGTTTAGGTGGAACTTCCTATGCTCAAGTTTGTGCCCGTTACCCCTTGTCCTATCACTGGGCACCACTGAAAAGAGCCTGGCCCCATCCTCCTGACACCCACCCTTCAAGTATTTATAAGTGTTAATTAGGTCCCCCCTCAGACGCCTCTTTTCCAGGCTAAAGAGACCTAATTCCCTTAGTCTATCTTCATAGGAGAGGTGTTCCAGTCCCCTAATCATCTTAGTAGCCCTATGCTGCACCCTCTCCAGCAATTCCTTGTCCCTCTTGAGCTGGGGAGCCCAGAACTGGACACAGTACTCCAGGTGGGGCCTCACCAAGGCAGAGTAGAGGGGGAGGATGACCTCCCTCCACCTGCTGGCCACACTCTTCTTGATGCACCCCAGGATGCCATTGGCCTTCTTGGCCACAAGGGCACATTGCTGGCTCATGGTCATCCTGTTGTCCACCAGGACTCCCAGGTCCCTTTCCTCAGAGCTGCTCTCCAGCAGGTCAGCTCCCAACCTGTACTGGTGCAGGGGGTTATTCCTCCCCAGGTGCAGCACCCTACACTTGCCCTTATTGAATTTCATGAGGTTCCTCTCCGCCCAGCTCTCCAGCCTGTCCAGGTCTCTCTGGATGGTGGCACAGCCTTCCGGGGTGTCAGCCACCCCTCCCAGCTTTGTGTCGTCAGCAAACTTGCTGAGGGTGCACTCTGTCCCCTCATCCAGGTCACTGATGAATATATTGAAGAGCACTGGGCCCAGTACTGACCCCTGGGGAACACCGCTCATCACTGACCTCCAGCTAGACTCCACGCCCCTAATCACAACCCTCTGGGCTCTGTCTTTTAACCAGTTTTCTATCCACTTCCCAATTTTGATTTGTCCTTTTCTACAAGACCCTTTAGTCAAACAAGCGCCACAGGTGTAGTACAGCTCTCTGTGCAGAACGATGCTTTGCTCGCAAGCCCACTCGGCTCTCTAGGAACTGGCATTTGGGTGGTTGATATCACTTGGCCCAGGGAACCTCCTCTTCTCCTCTCTACCCTGTGGAAGGACACAGCATGAAGGATTCATTCTCATGGCGAGATAGAGGAAAGGTGGAAGGCTGGAAAAAGAAAGAGGTTGCATCAATCAGGCATTCGCAGACTCCATCACAGGTCCAAAATCTCCTTGTCCCAGGCTGGTGCCCACCTTGATGACTCATACCAGCCATATCTCTTCTAGCAAGTAGCATGGACCCTTCAGAGGAGATCTGTAGAGGCAACCTGGTACTGAGGATCCAACATCCACACTACAAATTAAACTAATTTCACCAAAAATGTGACCTTTGCTTTGCTCCTGCCTAGTCCTGATGACCCAGAGCCCACCAGCAGCTGGAGAACATCCTCAGGACTGGTTTCATCTACAAGAGGTTGAGTTTAAGCCATCAAGGCTGGTCTGTGAAGCCACATGAAGCCCAACAACTGAAGATGTTTTGCTCAGGAGACCAACATCAAAACATTGTCCTGACCCAGATGAAAATCCTGATGAGGATGCAGCTGATGCCTGCCATGAGGGACACTCTTCTACAGTGCTTTTGCACCACCAAACCTTGCTTTCAGGGATAAAAAATAAGAAAGAGAAGGAATAACTTCCATTTATACGTTATCCAAGCTATGGAGTGGTTGGCTTCAAGCTCACTTCCATCCAACAAGGGTATATCAGGCCAAGAGGGTGGTGTGAGTTCAACATGCAGCAGAAAACCAGTGCCAGGCTGGGAGTTCACCAGGAGGAGGACTCTCAGCAGACACTAGGAAAGAGCCTGGTGATGGAAAAAACTTCTCATGTATCTTTAATTTACAGGAGATATCTGTGTTTGGCTGGGTTTAAGTATTACAAAAGAAAAACTATGACCCGATGATGCTAAACAAGAAGACATTGATTTTGTTCTCAATTACGCTCACCGTTTCTGTACGATCTCCCCACAGCCAAACCCCAGTTTTCTGCATTTCTTTCCCTAAATCTGGAGGGCAAGATATTCGCTGGGCTACAGATCTAAAACCACGTTTCAGCAGCCAAAGAAGAAGCCAGATCATCCCGAGGAGCCTCACATCCACAGGAAAAAAAAGGTTATTTTCCATACCTCTGCAGGAAATGCAAAGTATTTCCCGCATGTAATAGAAAGTGAGGGCTATCAGATATAGCCCCTAATTCAGAAAGGGAAGGAAAAAAGCAAAAATTCTCCATTTTTTCAGCCAAACTAATCAAGCATCTCCTTTTTCTGCTCACAACCAATACACTTGATGCAACACTTGATGAAGCTAGAAGATCTCCCAGCAAGAAAAGATCCAGATTTAGGGAACAGTGGGCTCCGTGAAGAGGGAGGGATGCTCCAGGCTCCGGGGAAGGGCCGGTCCAAGA
Source organism: Rhinoptilus africanus (assembly GCA_013400135.1). Classification (NCBI taxonomy): domain Eukaryota; kingdom Metazoa; phylum Chordata; class Aves; order Charadriiformes; family Glareolidae; genus Rhinoptilus; species Rhinoptilus africanus. The sequence continues at coordinate 175,416 of VXBO01004672.1, forward strand.
TCAACAGAACACCCTGCTGAGTAAATACCCCCATCATCGCCTTCCCAGGTTCGGATGTGACAGTTTTATTTTTAATAGAATCCATTCAAAACTTGACTATGCCATTAAACAAAATTAAAAAAAAGAAAATCCCATTATTCTTAAGTATTTTCATATGCATTTAAAGCTGGTACTTAACCTCTGAGTCCTGGTTTTATTTTGTTTTCATTAGTTCCTCCGAAGTAGAGCTCGATTACTGTGGCCGACCCTTCGGGGAGGAGACCAGAGCATTCCCCTAAATGCCGGCAGCCTTGAATTCCTGCAAAAGCAGCACAAAATACAATCCCATGGCATGAGGCTGGCCCAGCACAGGACAGGACTGGAGGAACTGGGAGGATGGGGAGGGACAGCCCAAGCTTTTCCCGCTGCAAAGCTGCTCATCGTGAATCTGCTGCTCAGGCTGCTGGTTGGGAAAGCACCCAGCTCTCAGCTCTGCTTTGGGGGAGAGGGAAAAAAGAGGGGAAAAAGGAAAAAAAAAAGGGGGTGGGGAAGGGAGGTGAGGGAAAGAAAAGGAAAAAAGGGAAAAAAGGAAAAAAGGGAAAAGGAAAAGAGAAAAGGTGGAGAAAAGGAAAGAAGCAAGAAAAGAAAGAAATAAGAAAAAAGAAAAACTAGGAAAACAGTGGAGAAGGAAAATGGGAAGGAAGGAAAGGAAGGAAGGAAGGAAGGAAGGAAGGAAGGAAGC
>VXBO01004672.1:176298-205541 GCA_013400135.1 Rhinoptilus africanus
GGAAAAGAAGGAAAATAGTAAAGAAGGAAAAAAGGAAACAAGGAAAACCGCAAAGAAGGAAAAAAGGAAAAATAAAAAAGACAAAAAAGGAAGGAAGGAAAGAAGGGAAAAAACCAAGGAAAACAGTAAAGAAGTAAAAACGAAAACCAAGAAAGACAGAAAACAGGAAAGAAGGAAAAAAGGAAAAAAGAAAAAAGGAAAAAAGGAAAGAAATGAGACAAAAAATGAAATGGGAAAAAAGGAAAGAGAAAAAAAAAAAGAGAAAGAGGGAGGAAGAGGGGGGANGAAGAGGGGGGAAAGGGGAGAAGAGGGGGAAGGAAGGGGAAAGAGGGGGAAAGAAGAAAATGGGAGGGGAGGGAAGCAAAAGGAAAAAAAAGGCAATAGGGAAGACTGTTATAAAGTGTCTGCCTTTCTGCGAGGGGGGAACGATGAGCACATGAAAGATTAATCCCGAGCTTTGCCCAAAAGAGGCGACATTGTTTTTTAAAGCCTCTAAACCAGTCCCTAACAGAAACTGGATTATTCCAGGCCAGATGTCAGGGCTTCTCAGAAACAATACCGGGTTGTGTATCTCATACCATCCTCATTAAAAAGATTAAAAGTACTTCCTATAGAAAAAAAAAAAAAAATACGTATTTTCAAATGGGAGCCACAGTTTCCTCCTGCCTGTAATGTCTCCAATCCCGGCAGATGAATTTCACTTTAATGAGATGTCATTTTGGAGAATGGTTTAACATCCCTTCAAAAAAACGTCTTAGCCCTAAACCTCGTAAAACCACTGTCGAGATTATTAAAAGAAAATTTACCACACAGACAAAATAAAATAAAACAAAATAGAACCCGCCAATTCGCAGAATCCATGACACGGCCGTTTTTAAATGTGATGGAAAAGGCTTTCCAAGTTATCTGCTTAAACACAGGCTTTCTGTTTACTTCTCACTTTCATGTCAAATGAATTTGGGAAGAAAAAAATTGACAGGAACTTTAAGGACATTAGTCACATTTCGACTCCTTTTTCAGATTAACGCATCAAAAGCCGGGGAGGCGGAGGGGTATTTTATCATCTTGATAAAATAAAATTAACTCCTGGTGCCCCAACCTCTGCCTGTAGGGTTATGGATGCTCAGGATCCTTCACCTACGTGCGGGGAGATCAAGGAGCAATCAGCACTGGGAGAAGAGGAGGCAAATTCCCACCGGAGCATCATCTGAATAAGATAAATAACTTCCATAGATGCACTTGAAACCCCCCCAAAAACTGGAGATTGCAGCCTGGTCTTGCAGGTTCCCTCCCAGCTTGAAAAGCAGTATCTCGACCACCAGTTTGTGCTTCAAACTGGTCTGTAGGAGGTCAGGATCCCACTTCTCGGACCTCTCACAGACCAGCTTGTGCTCCAAACTGGTCTGCAGGAGGTCAGGATCCCACCTCCTGGACCCCTTCTCCCGCGAAAGCGAAGGTATCGACCGGTGGAAAAAATAAATGGACCGAGGGGAGAAAACAATCTTTGCTGGGATATTTAAAATAAAACCATCCCTGTCTATTCACAATATACAATAACTTTGATTAAAGCTTCCCCTCATCAGAGAACTCAGCAATTATCAACGGTAGAAGGCGACATTAGGTTTTCTGCGTCTTCTGTGCAACTTTCAAGATGACGCCCCAGCACCAGAGAAACAGGGATTCGCTCCATCCATCGTGCATTATGGTCCCAAACCTCACTCTCCGCTCTCACCCCCAATCGCTGATGCCTCGGGATCAGGAACGCGCCAGGATTTAACGTGCCTTCCTCTTGGACAACTGCACAAACATCTCCAGACCCTAAATCATCTTGAAGACACATGAATAGCAGCGTCTTCGCTCTCCTAAACTGCTTGATGACTTCTCCTGGAGGTGCGTTGAGTAAATACATGAGAGCAGTGTCTGCTTGGCAACATGGAGAAATAACCAGGTGTCAGTTATTTGCCTCCAGCTTCTTCATTTTGAGATTTTTGGGACAGTGGTTAGGGATGGAGAGAGGAGGAACCTGCCAACACAGAGCACCACGGGAAGAAGGGGACACCAAAAAAGCTTTACAAACCCACTTCCACTACCCGTCGCTAAACCAATGCACCTTTTGGTCTCCAACCCATAGTGGCGCTTGCTGGATTTTGTGTTTTCACAGCTATATCAGGAATAAATTAAAAAAAGTCCTTTCCAGATCAAACTAACATTTCATGGCCTTATCTGGTTTCTACAGCCACCAACTCCAGTTGCTTTTGGAGAAGAGGTGTGAATCCCTCAAAGATGAAACTGTAGAATGACAGCTGGGGAGATGTATTTTTTAAACATAATTCTATATAGATTCTGCTCTCAAAGCCTCATATCTTAAAATCCTGCAAACTAAACACCTTGCGGTGGTGGTTTATCAAGGTGGTTCTTGCATGGGATGCTTCGGCATTGTCCTTCTAACGATCGCTGTGTCTTCTTTAGGGGACATTTAGGACTTCAGGCTTTAGGACATTTGCTGGCATCCCCACATCCCTTTTCAGAAGAAGCTGTCAACGTATTGGTTAATTTATGGGATCATCCTGATAGCCCTCAAAGCACAGCAGGCACAGCTGGGGCTGCCCTCTCCCCCGCTCTCCCCAATTCTTGGCCAACAGATAATTTTAAAAGAGAATCTTCATTTCCTTCCCAAAGCTGGGGTTTTTAAGCAGAAGAAGGACGTTCTCCATCATTTGAGCCTCCAGAAATATGCCCCGCGGTGTTTCACCCTATACAGCAGGATCTTCCCCAAGTGCTGGAAATAATTCCCCAGCACAGAATCACAGAATTGCCTGGGTTGGAAGGGACCTTTCAGATCATCGAGTCCAACCATCAACCCAACTCTGACAAAAACCATCACTAAACCGTATCTCTAAGCACTACATCTGCCCGATCTTCTAAATACCTCCAGAGATGGTGACTCAACCACCTCCCTGGGCAGCCTCTTCCAATGCTTAATAACCCTTTCAGCGTAAATTTTTTTCCCAATATCCAATCTAAACCTCTCCTGGCACAACTGGAAGAAGAGACCAACTCACACCTTGCTATAACCTCCTTCCAGGGAGTTGCAGAGAGCGAGAAGGTCTCCCCTCAACCTTCTTTTCTCCAGGCTGAACACCCCCAGCTCCCTCAGCCGCTTCTCAGGAGGCTTCTTCTCTAGACTGCTCATGGGCTTTGTTGCCCTTCTCTGGACCCGTTCTAGCACCTCAGTGTCTTTCTTGTAGCGAGGGGCCCAAAACTGGGCACAGTACTCAAGGTGGGGCCTCTCCAGGGCCAAGTACAGGGAGAACCCATCTTGGTACACACCCCTCTGTCTTGCAACCAAAGGTTTTGGTTCATCTGCATCTCCCTTCCCCGAGGGTTTAGGTGCAAACAGTTAACACACACATTGCAGATGACAGCACACCAAGACCAGCATCCATGGCTCTGCTCACCCTGGTCAGAAATGGAGTATACTCCACCACAGAGGGGTCAGCTGAGGGCCCTTCCCGACCATGCCACTACCATTGCCTCAAGGAGGTTAAACTACTTTCACTCCTGTGAGGAAGGAGGTACAGGACTCAAGACACGTCAGTAAACAGGATCAAGTAGCGAGGAAAATCAGAACGGCTTCCCCAGGAGGGGGATGGCAGGGGCTGCATGAAATTAGCTCAGTCCTCCAGCGTGGGACGTCGGGAAAAAGCTGATGATGATGTTGCATGAGAGAGGAGACCAAGCATGGAGACAGCGCTGGAGAATGGTGGCCTCCACACAGCCTCAACAGATACCTTCGCTGGTCAGCAGAAGCTAGAGAGACAGCATCGATGGCCCCACCACTAGAAGTGCTCAAGGTCTGGTTGGACGGGGCTTTGAGCAACCTCATCTCGTGGGAGGTGTCCCTGCTCACGGCAGGGGGGTTAGACTAGATGGTCTTCAAAGGTCCCTTCCAACTCAAACCATTCTATAATTCTAGGAACTGGGTGAGGAGTTGGGTTGGCTGGCAATGGACACCCAAAAAACCATTGGCAAGAAAGCAAAAATAAATTGGAAACCAAAAACTCACACCCCACGAAGGAAAGGAAGGGATGAGACAGGGAGGTCGGTGTGTCCAAGTGACCCGGCACACAGCATCTCAACCTCCGGAAAAGATGGTGACCAGTAGAGACGGCGGTTTCTCCTCCTCCTGAGCTCTCGACCGTATGTCCCTTTGCCCTGGTGAAGTGGTGCTTGCACCCACTGCGGTGGCTGAGATCCAGCCCATTTCACAGCCTGCATCGCCCCCTTCGTGATGAAAGGTAAAACCCTAAAGGCTACGCAGGGGAACGGGTGGTGAGGACCCAAGCCAAGCCCAGAAGGCCCTCGTTTCCATCTTAGTCCATTCAACGTGCTCCAGGCCAAGGAACAGAAAGAAAAGAAGAAAACAAAACTAAACCACACAAGTGTATCCTCTGCTGACGAGTCTTTTCTACTGAGCAGGCATTTCTCTGACAAATGTTATATTATCTTGTTCTTTACTTATTTATAGTGCTGGAGGGGTAGGACTGTCCCTCAAGAGGCACTGCTAAGTTTTCTGAAGGAAATATCTGAACTTCTTCATCAGTGTCAGACTATATTTGCAGACAGGTTACTTTTAAACACATGCATCAGTATTTTAGAAGAAAACTCTTCAAAGTGGGTCAGTGTTTTAACTCGCCCATTGGGGGTCTATAAACGCAACATCAGCCGCTACGCATAGATGTCCCTGTTTCCAAAAATGTGTTTTGAAGTGGCTTTGTCTCTCCATGAGAGGGTGAGCTGGCGTCTCCTGAAGGTGTTCGTGCACCCTCTTTCTCCTGGTCAGTGCTTTCCTTTGCTCTTGGCACAGTTCCTTGCCTGAGCCCATCATGGGCACATCATCCACTGTAGAGGGGCATGGACATTTCCCACTGCTGCCTTGGGATGGATGCCCAATGGCATTTGGGTTTGTCCTATTTGTCCTGCTCTGCTTGCAAGAAGACTGCCCCTTTGGTGGAACATGGAGGTCCTCCAAGGAGGGGTACTTGCAATGTCCGGGAGCATCCTCCTGCCATTATCTCCATCTGCTCCCTCTAGACAAGGTGCATCAAGGTGCAGGATCCCAGCCACAACAGCCCTACCTACCTTTCTAGCAGTTTCCAGAGTCCTACAGCACCCTCAACCCCAGAAGGTTTTGCTGCCTCTGGGCAAGGTCTATGAAACCTGACCATCCTGGTTCATCAGTGGCTGCATCTGCTGACCCCACGTGAACTGTGGAAAGAGGCTGGAAGCAAGAGCAGCATCACCACCGTCGCTCAACACGCCGTTTCGTCCATCACAACTCCTCCATCGCAACTGGCTCAGCCCAGCCCTCTCCCGGCAGCGAGAGGCTGCGCGGGGAGCGAGTGTCGTTCCCTCCCCGTGATTTCTAAGCCATGACCAACCGCAATGTCAATAGGAGCAAATGAAATTTAAGGCAAGCAAATCACAGCCCTTCTGAGCTGTGCTCCTGCAAAGCAGAGAGAGATAAGGGGGAGGAGTGAAAAGGAGAATCAATAAATCTTAACCTCATTCACAACGATCTGGAGCTCTTATTAAGTAAATTAATTTAAGTTAATTTAACTCGATCATGACTCCCGATCACAGTGATTTAGTGAGGGGGAAATTGCATTAGGAAAGGCCACACTTGCTAGATAGAAGAACGGAAGAAAATTAGATCCACTTAGCAATGTGAATTAATATGGAAATAGCAGGTGTAAATTTAACCTTATCAAGAGAGTGAAAATTATCTTCATAAATTTGGAGAAATAGCCCCCAAGTTGCTTATAAATCTATTTAAAACAAAAATATTACAAAAAGTGTAGTAAAATTAATTTAAAATATACTCCCATCTATCGCCTCTAAGAAAAGTCAGCAGCAGGGCGAAGTTTAATGCAACCTAGCAATAAGGGGAGAAGGCAACTCATCACCGAGGGATTAACACCGGGTACCTCCAGACCTGCAGCGACTCTCCCCGTCACTCATTTCTCAAAGACACGTCCCGTTTCATCTCAGCCTGCTGATTTCCAGGAGTTTCTTGGCAATAAGGGCAACATCCCGGATGCCCCAGCAAGGTTTCTTGCAGCACAGATATCCAAAAAATAGATGTCCTATCCCTTGAAGTGTTCAAGGGCAGGTTGGACGGGGCTTTGAGCAACCTGGTCTGGTGGGAGGTGTCCCTGCCCATGGCAGGGGGTTGGACTAGATGATCTTTAAGGTCCCTTCCAACTCTAACCATTCTGTGATTCTACAAAAAAGCGAGGGCGGAATCTCATAAACACCTTTAACAACAGCGAGATGGACATGAACACACCTGACAAAAGTTTATTAAGGCAGTGTATTAACTCTGAAAAGATTGATTTCCACGAAAAACCCTTGCACGTCACTTTTGGACTCCCCAAGACCTGGATTTTACAGTAGGAACTTCCCCTTAGTGTCAGCTAGAAACAAATTTGGGAACAGCACTCAACTGAAGCACCTTTTTAACATCACACTTCTGGCTTAAGGTAAAAAGGACATTAAAAAGAAATAGTTGACCGTTCAGTATGACACATTCTGAAAGATAAAAATGAGGAGGTGACTAAGTCGGTGCTGGAGGCATGCACAGCGTCTCCCACTGCCACCAAAGCTACCCGTTGTTTTGGCAAAAGCACCGCAAAGCAGCGAGAAAGCAGCTCCAGGTTTGTTACAGGTCCAAGAGGATGCTACGAACGACGGAGTAAAAAACACCATAAAAAACTACAGGAGAAGCATTTGCCATGTGCTTCCTTCCAACAGTCCAGATGATTGATCACAGACAACGAAGGTAATAGGGAGACAGAAGAAGAGATTTATGGCTTCTTTAAAATGTAATTGTTTTAATTTGCCGATGGCGTTTTATCAAGATTTGTCTGAAACAGCCGTTAGATCTAAACTACATCATTTAATGAAGTCAAAGATTAATACAGATAAAATTATTCTACAAGTGGGAGCTCTCAGCCAATCGTGGAAGCATGAACAGGTTGCTCCTCCACAAAATCACTGCTTGTTTGAGCAAGACCCACCACCCAGCAGCTGGAGACGCCTGATCTAACCCTGTCCGAAGCCCCTGCCTGAAGTTCCTGCCATCCTCGGCTCTCGCTGCGGATCCTCCATCCATCAACCACGGAAGAACATGAGCCAAATAGTGAGAGCACAAGTTGTCTTCTATTAACTAAGGCTGAAGTTCACAGAACCATAGGATGATCTGGGTTGGAAAGGACTTTTAAAGGCCATCTAGTTCCAACCCCTTGCCCTGGGTAGGGACACCTCCCACTAGACCAGGTTGCTCCGAGCCCTGTCCAAGCTGGCCTTGAACACTTCCAATGATGGAGCATCCAAAACTTCTCTGGGCAACTAAGTTAGTCATCTATCACAGTGTCAGATTAAACACACACATCTGCACTTCATCGAGGGGCAGCAGATTAAATGTGATATAGCTACGAGAAGCTCCTCTCCCCTCCCTCACCACCAGGGCCCAAATGGGTTTCACAAGTCAGGCTTGTACATCAACAGGATAATAGTTTTGGGCATTGTCATGTCACAGCACGACACGACGATTCTCGCGATAAAAGAGCATCAAGTGGCAAAAACATCCACCGTGTTTCACCGCCTGGGAAAGCGCTTGCAGAACCGAATCCACCAACAGATAGCAGGTACCAGACGCAAATTCTCCTCCCAGGAATAAAACTGGGATGATTATGGAACAGGGCGAGCCTTGCCTGGCTCACATTTTCTCTTTCAAGGTCCCACGTCAGGTGTAGTAACAGCGGAGAGACACTACAGCAGCAGTTTTGCCCAGATCCCTCACAAAACATTTCCAAAAAAAATAATAAAAAAAAAGAACACTTAACACCAAAATCAATCTTTTCTCCAATAAATGGGCAGTATTTGCAGTGAGGGCAGTGACGGAGGGAGAAAGGTGGTTTGAACAGGACTGCCTCTACCGGGAAGAGAAAACAGGAGCTGCTTTCACCTAAATAAAAGGAGGATTTTCTCTAAAACAGCTGGTTCAGGACCAAAAAAGCAGGAAACTGAGCTGGGGATGGGAAAGGGCAAGATGGACGTCAATGCAGATGTAAATGCACTAATCAGGGGCAATTTGAGTTGCCCATCAGCAATTTTAGCTACAGGAGCGACCAGAACCAGAGACAGCATTACACCAACACCACAGGAGGACCACAGGAGATTAAAAGCTACGAGAAACAAATCTTCATTTGCACACAAAATACCGGGTTTCGTAATTACCAGCAGCAAATTATGACCCTCTAAGAAGTAATAAAATTTAAGATTTTACCGTAACATACTTGTGCACTCACAATGCAAAAGCCACACTTTGAAAAATTAATGTTAATAATAATGAAAAAAAGCTGGTTTGGGGGCCAAAGAGGAAACAGAACATTTACTTATTGGATGGCCTGGCTTTTTATCACAGCCTGAGAGCGGTGAGCAAGCAAGAAGTCTCACTGGCAGGTCAGATGCACACACACGCGCTGCCTTGACTCAAAATAAAATGCAAGATAAGGGAACAAGAAAAAGAGTATGTGGTTTATTTGTGGCAAGGGAAATGCAAGAAGTTGGCCTCAAAGACTTGCAAATGGAGGTGGCACCCAAAAATGAAGCAGTAACTGCACTGGAGGAGGAAAACCAGGTATTTTAAGAGACCTGGGAGTCCTGGTGGACAACAGGATGGCCATGAGCCAGCAATGGGCCCTTGTGGCCAAGAAGGCCAATGGCATCCTGGGGGGCATCAAGCAGAGTGTGGCCAGCNCTAAGGTCCCTTCCAACCTTATGATTCTGTGATTCTGTGATTCTATTTCTGTGGGACAGTAAGAGGATACGGGCGGATCTCAGGACTGGAGAAAAGGACATGATGCACAGGTGGGAAGAATGCGAAGGCTAAAGTAGAAGGGGAAGAAATAGGGAGGTGGCAGTGCAGGTATGATTGATGGCAAAAAAATTTGGGTGGAAATCAGCCATTAGGCCAAAAGGATTCCATGGTTTCCATACAAGAGGAAGCACTTTGAACCCGAGGCCGGTATAGATGCGAGACAAGGAGTTTCTCAACTTAGAGCTTGAAAAACCAAGGCAAAATAATAGACCTAATTTTATATTTCAAAAAATAGTGTGAAAATAAACACTTTTTTAAAAAATCTCTCTGTTTACCTGGTACTTTGCCTCATCACCCTAAAGTCTTCCAAAACCAACCCTCCCTTCAGATACCAACATTTCTGAAACTCAAAGCCAAATTCTGTAAGCAGAGGGAAAAAGCTGGCGAAGTTAAACTTTAAAAAAAAATCACCGCAATCTTTCTCTCTCAGTAGGGCCCATCACCAAAGCCGTCAACCCCTGGGGCACCGCTGGGGGAAATAACTTTTGGAAGACACCACACAGAGCGGGATGTTGATGCTGACCGATGTCACTGCTCCGACGGAGGAGCCGATGGTGGGGGACAGCCCGCAGCATCCCCCAGCTCCTCGGGTTTGCTACGCTGCGTTGAATAATAAAGCAAACAAGCCCATAGCAGACCAGAGCAGGCCTCCTTGGCCCAAAATATTGCCTGTGACAGTGGCAAACCAGCATTTCAGGGGAAGGAGAAGTCATTCTCGACCTCAGAATAGACAGACTCTGGGTTATAACCATAAACATCAGTTCTAATAGCATCTTTTTTTGGAGAGTCAATTACCCTAACGACCTTTCTGCTTATACACAACTTTGTTTTGGCATCTGAGATGTTCTCCAGTAACAGTGGACCAGCTCAGACTGAAGTATGGACATCAGCATTGCTGATTTAGGAAGACTCGGACCCAAGGGTCCGGCACCATCCTTGGGTGACACCCTTCTTCAGATGAGTGCTGGCACGCCAAATTATTTGCTACAGGGCCAGGGTGGTGCTCCACCCACCCAGATAACTCAGGAAGAAGCAAGTTTGTGCTTGCACCTACCTCCTGGTGTAGGTTTGGAGCATCTGCCTCCAACACGCTTTCAATAAGCTCCTCCATAGCACCAAAGTACACAATAATGTTACAAAGCAGAGGGAAGGCCTGGCCTCGTTAGCAGGCCTGACCAACCCTAATTAACAGGCCACATCCATCTCCGAAAAAAGCAGCAAGTTTAGTTAGGTCTGATGTAAAAAGCTGCGTGCGTTTATTCATCTTCCTTACAGCTTCTTTAACTGCTTCATGGAAACAATTAATTCAAACAGGGAATAAATATGAAGCCACAGACTGCGGTAAGCTGTTGGCCGCCGACTCGGGCTAACGTGATTACTAATACGATTTTACACTTTAAGTCAATAAACTCTGCGTAGAAGCAGCTAAACAAATAGAGAAATTAAGCGACGAACACGCAACAGTAATAACACGGAGCCAACGTGGGAGCTCCCTCATCTCCCGCATCCCAACCAGCTGCATTCGAGGGATGGAAGAATTACCTGGATGTCACGGGGCGCCTCGTCTTCCAGTTGGGAACTGGGCTGCTGAAGGACGATAAAGCTGGAGACACCACGTTCTTCTTTACTATCCTGTAGCGGGTCTTTATCACTTTGTTGGCTGGGGGGCTCCTTACGAAGTGCAAGTTGGCTCCTACGAGAAAGCAAATGGAAAAAAGGGCTTGAAATTCATGTGTACATGGGACAGAAGGGACCTCATCAACGCAGGTCCTACACCCAACTCTTTATCACCTGCAAAAGGGGCAAAAGACCCAGGGGGTGCATCAGGCATGGTTACCATCATGGTTGATGGAAAGAGAATGGCTTTGATGGGCTTTGGGGTGTTTGGCTTCACCAACCTGACGGCAAAACTCAACCAGGTGAATCACGCACTCACCAACTATACCTTGATCCTCCACATCTACGTTGGAAACGGATTTACGCATTTAATCATTCCCTTTTTCATCATATTTTGCAGGATGATCTACACGCCGGTTTATTCTGCGGAATGTTTCATGCAATTAACAGTTATATGTTTGACTCTGGTTTTCCTCCACTTGATAGCTAGCAATTTTTTTCGCGGCTTTAAGGAATGCATCTAATTGCCCGACTTTTATAACATACAGCTATAACTGCCCAGATAATTAAAGCTGACACTACATGCTGAGACTAAGTCTTCTGGTTTTATAACTGATTTAAAGGGCCGGCTGTTTTTCTTGGAGATCCACTAATTAAAATTATTGCAAGGTTGAGAGGGGAAAAGCAGAATCATTATTTCCCCTGAAAATGTTGTACCCCATGTTTGTCTCTGCGCAAGAAGGGAGAATAAGGTTGCATCCCAGGTAAACTGGTAATCTCAGGACACTGGGTCTGTGTTGAAACAAGAAAAATAGGGAAATGTTTTTTAGAGTCAATCTTCTTCCCTAGAGCGGAGGGAACAGCTTCCCCGACTCCTTGCATCCGTGTTTAATAGCGAGAATATTTTCCTTACTGTGTTTTCCCAAGCAAGTCAGTGTTGCACATTGGGTTCAGGAGGGATCAAGCATCCGGCAACATGAATTACCATTCCCAAACTCAGCCTGAGAGTTACAACTTCTGATGGGGGAGAGGGGCAGGAGAAAAGCAGGCTCTGCCACAACAGATAAATCACTGGGATTTTTCCTAATAAAGATGACGATCGCAACGCTCCTCAACGCTATACCATAAGATAAATGATCGCTGAGCAAGGAGCGTATGGAGGGATTCACAGCCTTCAATGCTGCCTATAAAGCTCCAAGAATGCTCACCACCCAACGCAAATAGTCTCTTTTATATGGCTGTAATAAAATTCGGAAGGCGGTTGGTATAAATAGCCCAGCCAGCTCTAACTTGGCATTGCGCTTGCCCACGTCGCAGCGTACGGGGCCTCCAACCCCTGTTTGCACCACGCACGAAGCCAGATCCTCGCACCAAAGTGTTATTTTAAGAGATCCCTCCAAAACCGATGCGGGACCCCTGCTTAATTAATGCACCAAAATGATGCCTGCACGCAAATTATTTTCTGCAGATTTTTAATGATGCTTTCAAGAGCAGCACGTTGCTGTCAACCAGCGAGCGCCTGTAAAACCAGCAGTGCTACTAAGCACGCTCCAAGTAAGGCTGCGTTAAGTCAACCGGTAAATATTGAACAAACTGAAAAGGCAGGAAGTCAACCCCAGTAACTTAAAAAGCTTCTGGGGATTTAGAATAAGAATTCAAATAAAAGAAATTCAAATAAACCCAGATGTTTTGTGGGTCCATGTGAACCTCATGAAGTTTAGGACAAGAGGAAACGGCCTCGAGTTGCACCAGGGGATGTTTAGGATGGCTATTAGGAAAAATTCCTTCACTGAAAGAGTTAGTAAGCATTGGAAGAGGCTACCCAGGGAAGTAGTGGAGTCACCATCCCTGGAGGGATTTAAAAGTTGGGCAGACATGGTGCATAGACTACGTAGGGTATCATACAGCATATGGGATATGCTTTAGTGACGGGTTTTGTCAGTGTTAGGTTGATGGTTGGACTAGATGATTGGAAAGGTCCCTTCCAACCCAGGCAATTCCATGATTCTAAGTTCAACAAGGAAAAGGGCAATATTGTTGGGTCAGGGCAATCCCCAATATTGGTACCTTCTGAGGGATGAATGGATGGAGAGCACTCCTGCAGGGAAGAGCTTTGTGATACCGGTGGGTGACAAATGGGGCATAACCAACCACAAAAAACCAGCAGCAGAAGGACACAGAGCTGTTGGAGAGGGGCCAGAGGAGGCCCTGGAGATGCTGGGAGGGCTGGAGCCCCTCTGCTGTGGGGACAGGCTGAGAGAGCTGGGGGGTTTCAGCCTGGAGAAGAGAAGGCTCCGGGGAGACCTTGGAGCCCCTTCCAGTCCCTAAAGTGGGCTTCTAAGAAACAGGGAGAGAGACTTTTTACCAGGACCTGTAGCGACAGAACAAGGGAAAATGGTTTCAAACTGAAAGAGGGGAGATTTAGTACAGAAGAAATGTTTTACTTTGAGGGTGGTGAGCCCCTGGCCCAGGTTGCCCAGAGAGGTGGGGGCTGCCCCATCCCTGGAAACATTCCAGGCCACGTTGGACGGGGCTCTGAGTGACCTGGTCTAGTTGAAAATGTCCCTGCTCATGGCAGGGGGTTGGACTAGATGATCTTTGAAGGTCTCTTCCAATCCAAACCATACTACCATTCAACCACCATTTTTGGTTGAATTTGGTTGAATTGCAGACACCCATTGTTTTAGAGGTGAGGCAAGAAGAGCGAGAAAAGAGGGAAAATCAATGGCTTTTCATTACTGTTTGCCTATCCTGGGACTTTTTCTATCAGCCTAAATTCTTCAGGGCAGTGACCGCACCATCACATGGGTTTTTAAAGCCCTTTGCAAGGTTTAAGCTCTAATTATGATTATAATTGCTTGCCAGCACCAGCAAAGTTGGAGCATTTTGCTTCAGAGGACCGTATGTAGGACTGCCAAGTGGGACCAATGAAAGGACAGACATGCAGACCCCCGCATCACGCACACACGATGACATTCCAGCTATGGTGAGAGGCGGCAAACCATCCGGCCAACTACAAGATCCCATTTTCACCTGGGAGACACGGACACATCCAACCTCTCACGGAGATGGCATCAACCACGTACCCAAAGCCGCTCTTTCTCATCAGGGAAGGAATGAGAGCCAAAAACCCTCATCCTCCCGCAACAACAGCACGAGTTGACCCTTTCCCTCCGCCACGCTCTATATTAAGCTGGGAATTTGCTGAATACATTATTAACATTTCTTTTGCCCCTACGCAAGCTCTAGCTGCCGCTAATCAACCCAGAACCTCATCAAACTCCTGCCTGACATCATCCCTCGCCCCGTGCTCGCCCAAGAAATAGAAGTCCCAAATTGTTGTGACTTCCCGGCGTCCCCCCCCTCAACACTCCTTGCACATCCAGACTGGCACCTGGTAAACTCTATTCCCCGGCGGTAATTGGATGGTGTATTCATGCCGGAGCTGCTCTTCTGAAAGTGCCTGCGTGCGCGGCTCCAGCATTAACCACCTCCTGAAAGAGACTCTCCGAAGAGCTCAGTTTTCTATTATTACTTGCTAGCTGAGGGGTTTTGTGTAGATAATCATGTTATTTAGATAGGATGTTGGTTTAATTCCCTTCATTACAGGCTCCCAGGGTTGTAATTTTTTTTCTCCGCATGATGTATTCCCCGTGGCACATTTCACTCAAATCAAACACTTTACGCTTTTATTACAAACAATACCCCAGCGTCCCCCGTTATCAGCCCAGCGCACACATGCACGCTCCTCGCAGAGATCCAGAGGTCAGTTCTAATGACTAATCGATCTCATTAGCTTTCCTAATTAAAAACTTTACTACCGCAATGGAAGACAAACTACAAAAAAACTGCTTGCATCATATTTGAATGGGATATGAGCACCATTTATCAGCCAGGGCTCACAGCCCGCGCCCATCGCAATGGGCTGCTGAGGTTGGTGCTTTATTCGGAGCCATGTATCCCCCGGGCACCGCTTGCACTGACTGTGCCCACAGAAAAAAATCCTGGTCCAAACTCCAATGTTGACCTTGAGACGGGCAATTTGTTGCCAAAACCTCTTGCCAAAGTGCTTTGAGCAGGTGGGATCCGGGACCCACCAATGGAGGCATCCCTTAGGGAAGGTGTTGAGTCCAATACAGAATCACAGAATGGTGGGGGTTGGAAGGGACCTTTGGAGATCATCCAGTCCAACCCCCCTGCCAAAGCAGGGTCACCTAGAACAGGTTGGACAGGAACGCTTCCATGAGGGTTTTGAAGCTCTCCAGAGAAGGAGACTCCACAACGTCTCTGGGCAGCCTTTTCCAGTGCTCTGGCACATGAAACTAAAGATATTTTTCCTCATGTTGGGATGGAATTTCCCATGTTCCAGTTTGTACCCGTTGCCCCTTGTCCTGTCACCGCACTCCACTGAGAAGAGTCTGGCCCCATCTTCTGCTAAACAGCCCCAGGTCTCTCAGCCTTTCCTCATCAGAGAGATGCTCCAGTCCCTCATCATCTTCGTAGTCTCCGCTGGACTCTCTCCAGCAGTTCCTTGTCTGTCTTGAACTGGGGAGCCCAGCACTGGATCCCATACTCCAGCTGTGGCCTCACCAGGGCAGAGCAGAGGGGGAGGAAAAAACGACTTAAGGGGATCCTTATTTCTGCTCTTATTTTGCTGAGAGAAGGACCGGGAATCGCCCTCCTGGGGAAGCTGAAGAAGAGAGGGCAAAACCAGGGCTGGCTCCTGAAATCCTACAATTCCATTCAACGATTCCATGGGGTAGGGGTGGCTTTGGCAGTGTTGGGTTGATGGTTGGACTCGATAAGCTTAAAGGTCCCTTCCAACCCAGACAATTCTATCATTCTATTCTGTGATTCTATGTCTGCGGGACAGAAACAACACAAAGTCTCCCTCATTTTCTGACATCCTTAAAACAGACAAGCATCGCCGCACCTGAAACTTGTATATTTTCCAGCCATTCCCAATTAGCCCTTATTTCTATTCCATGCCTCCCTAAAACGATGTTTTAAAGTTTAAAAGGGATAACCTTTCCGAAACCCCATTATAAAGCAGAGAATTAGGCAAGAAAGCTCCAACAAAAGAAGTAAAACCTTCTGTGAAAATACATATTTACCCCCATGACAAAAAAAATGGGGAGGCAGGATACTGATTTGCTCTTACTTATTCCAAATCCTTCATCCCTATCACCTCTCATTAAATCATAATCCTCCAATTCTGCCAAAAAATGAGTGGAGGGGTGGCAGATATCAGCTGTCTTTGCCCGTTTCTCAATCGAACCAGGTCCAACAGTCTCAGTCCTACCCTCCCCAGGGCTGGCACCTGGAATGCCGCACCCGGAGCCATTTATTTCTGCATGACTGGGCCGTTAGAGCAGCTCTCTAGGGCCAGGCCAACATCATCAGCCAACCAAGCCCTAACGAGCGAGCGGGCAAGTCCATGCAGCAAGAGGAAGATGTTGCTGCTCGGGATGGTTTAGGGAAACTTTAATATTGGTGGAGTAAATCCTGTCTACCTACTGCTGGGAAAAAGGATGTTAAATAGGCGAGGGTAATTTCAGGAGCAGAGATTCCCAAATTCATGAGATGTCACAGAATCACAGAATGCTTTGGGTTGGAAGGGACCTTAAAGATCATCTTCTTCCAACCCCCTGCCATGGGCAGGGACATCTCCCGATTAGACCAGGTATGTCCTGGTTTGAGCAACACAGGATTAATTTCTCTTTTAGTAATTTTACTTTACAGTAAGGTCTCTTAAAATACTGGGGAAAACTGTACTTTCAGAAGATTCTCGTGTCTGAATTGAGGAAAATATTTACTTTATAGCCAGCTAGGCAACGTGGGATTCAAAGTCTCAGTGTTTTCAAGCTCACCGGGTGCAGGGACAAGGAGCAGCGAGACCCGGGCACTTGACCCAAACTGCCACCAGGATTATTTCATACCAGGAACAACACATTCAATAGAAATTAGAATGTTTGCTGAGGAGTTTCTCTCTCTCCCTTGATGGCCGCCATCCTGAGAACTCCTTGCCCCAGTGCCGGAGCCCTGAGCCCTTCCCTTCCTCCCAAAGCCGCAGCGCTCGCAGTGTCCCACATTGGCTGTCCCCTGCTGGAAGCGCACGGCTTCTGCTGATGGAACGGGCTGAATATAATCCTTGTATAATTTCAATTGGTATTGGGATCAATACTGGGTCTTTAGTATTATTAATGTTCATTATCTAGTCTTATTATATAAAATCTGTTTATATTTCAACCCTCGGTTTCCCTTGTTTTGTTTTTTTTTCCTAATTCCCCTTCCCAGGTAGGGAAGAGTCATCCAGAATAATTGTCTAAACGACAATAAATTGCTGTGGATTCCTCAAACCATAACAGAGATTATTGCTGCTTTTGGAAAAGGATGCGCGACAGAGAAACCTTCTTATATGAGTCCAGGAATTGCATGGGGATTGAAAAAAAATTCAATTAATCAGCGCTGAGGGCCATGGCTTGACCTGAGACCCGACCAGGTCTCCTACCCTCCGTCATCGGCCACCGCAAACCTCCCGTGTGAGCCTGGCACGCCGGACCGCCAGCGACTCAGTGCCGAGCTGCTGTTAAATCCCTCTGCGAGGCGAGCCGGAGAAGCAGTGAGTGACAGGTACATTGATCTTCCAGCACTTGGAAGCGAGATGAGAGCGGGAAGGAATGTAAATTGGGGAGAAGAAGCTGTACCTTTGATGCGGCGCCGGTATTGTCCCCGGCTCCAGAGGAAACCTCGGGGATGTGAAACAATGCAGCAGGGCCACCCTTTTAACTCAGTCACAAGGAGTACACTAAGAAAAAAAGTAAAGCAGAGGCCAGAAAACCTTCTGATAAAACTGAATTGCTTTTTCAGAGACAGCCATTAGGAAGAAAAATAAAGGGCTAAGGACTATTAGTCCATGTGCAAACGATGCCACCAGCAAACCGTAACTCCTGAGACAGGCTCTGATGCTAGCAGAGATTTCAAAAACATGCACTCGAAACCAAAAGCAGCTCCATAAAGAACTGCAAATCTCCGCCAAAGAGTGTTCTGAAAGCAAACACGAAGATGAATCCCACAAATATCCTCACCGTGGGATTTGCTCCAGGCCTGGAAGTAAAGATTCAGCAAAAAACACCATTATCTCTTCCTCAGCTCCCGGAAGGAAGCTGCCGTTCACCTGCTACCCAAAGCAAAACTGGGCTGTGACAGCAGGAAAATCACCCACGTGGGGTGATGATCCGGGACAGCATGGGACCAACCCTTCCTTCTTTTTTGTAAAGCCCCAGCAAGACCATGTCTGAATTCGATAACCTTCTGTGATAAGGTCACCTGCCTCGTGGATGAAGGGAAGGTGGTGGATGGAGTTTTTCTAGATTTTAGTAAAGCTTTTCATCCTGTCCTTCACAGCATCCTCCTGGACAAGTTGTCCGACTGTGGGATGAGCAGGTTCACGGTGCACTGGGTGAAGAACTGGTTGACCAGCAGGGCTCAAAGGATTCTAGTGAACAGGGTTACATCTGGCTGGTGATCGGTCACCAGCAGCGATCCTCCGGGATCCACTCCAGGGCCAGTTCTGTTCAAGACGTTTATCAATCATCTGGATTCAGGAGTTGAACACACCATTAGAACATCTGCTGATGTTATGAAACTGGGAGGAGCTGTTGACTCTCTCGAGGGACAAGAGATATGTGGAGGGATCTAAATAGATTGGAGCTTTGGGCAACTATCACGGAATCACGGAATTTCAGAGTTGGAAGGGACCTCTAGAGCTCATCTAGTCCAACCCCCTGCCACAGCAGGATTGCCCAGAGCACATCACTCAGGGCTGCATCCAGACGGGGCTTGAAAGTCTCCANCTTCCTCCCCAGGGGCAGGACCTTGCGCTTGCTTTTGTTGAACCTCATTAGGTTCCTCTCTGCCCAGCTCTCCAGCCTGTCCAGGTCACGCTGGATGGCAGCACGGCCCTTGGGGGTGTCAACCACCCCTCCTAGTTTGGTATTAACGGCATGAAATTTAACAAGAACAAATTCTGCACCTGGGACAGAGTAACACTGGACACAATCACGGATTGGGAGAGGAGGGGCTGGAGAGCAGCCCTGCAGAAAGGTGTCTGGGGGTGCTGGCTGACAGCGGGCGCAATGAGAGCCAGCAGGGTGCCCTGGCAGCCAAGAGGGCAAACCACGTCCTGAGTGCATCAAACGGTACCACCAGCCAGTCAAAATAGGGGATTATCCTGCTGTATTGATACGGAAAAAGAAGGAAGAACGAGGAAGAAGGAGAAAAAAGGAGGAAGAAAGAAGAAAGAAGAAAAAAGGAGGAAGAAAGAAGAAGAAAGAAGAAAGAAGAAAGAAGAAAGAAGAAAGAAGAAAGAAGAAAGAAGAAAGAAGAAAGAAGAAAGAAGAAAGAAGAAAGAAGAAAGAAGAAAGAAGAAAGAAGAAAGAAGAAAGAAGAAAGAAGAAAGAAGAAAGAAGAAAGAAGAAAGAAGAAAGAAGAAAGAAGAAAGAAGAAAGAAGAAAGAAGAAAGAAGAAAGAAGAAAGAAGAAAGAAGAAAGAAGAAAGAAGAAAGAAGAAAGAAGAAAGAAGAAAGAAGAAAGAAGAAAGAAGAAAGAAGAAAGAAGAAAGAAGAAAGAAGAAAGAAGAAAGAAGAAAGAAGAAAGAAGAAAGAAGAAAGAAGAAAGAAGAAAGAAGAAAGAAGAAAGAAGAAAGAAGAAAGAAGAAAGAAGAAAGAAGAAAGAAGAAAGAAGAAAGAAGAAAGAAGAAAGAAGAAAGAAGAAAGAAGAAAGAAGAAAGAAGAAAGAAGAAAGAAGAAAGAAGAAAGAAGAAAGAAGAAAGAAGAAAGAAGAAAGAAGAAAGAAGAAAGAAGAAAGAAGAAAGAAGAAAGAAGAAAGAAGAAAGAAGAAAGAAGAAAGAAGAAAGAAGAAAGAAGAAAGAAGAAAGAAGAAAGAAGAAAGAAGAAAGAAGAAAGAAGAAAGAAGAAAGAAGAAAGAAGAAAGAAGAAAGAAGAAAGAAGAAAGAAGAAGAAAGAAGAAGAAAGAAGAAGAAAAAAGGAGGAAGAAGAGTTCCACTTGGAATGGACCTACAACAATAAGAGTGCTCCAGGAAGATGGGATCAGACTTTAATAGTACCTGTTGTGACAGGACATGGGGTAATGGCTTTAAATTAAATGAAGGGAGATTCCAGACTAGATCTAAGAAATGTTTTACGTTGCGGGTGGTGAGTCCCTGGCCCAGGTTGCCCAGGGAAGGTGGGAGATGCCCCATCCCTGGAAACATTCCAGGTCAGGTTGGATGGGGCTCTCAGCAGCGTGATCTAGTTGAAGATGCCCCCATTTGTGGCAGGGCAGTTGGAGTAATGGCTTTTAAAGGTCCCTTCCCACCCAAACCACTCTATGATTCTCTCTAGTCCAGCTGCTGACTAGCATGAGGCTAGATTTAGTGTTGATGTGGCCTCACCTTGAGTATTGTGTGTGGTTCTGGGCCCCACAATTTAAAAAGGTTGATAAAGTACTTGAAACCATCCAAAAGAGGGCAACAAAGCTGGGGAAAGGATTGGAAGGAATATCCCATAAGGAATGGCTAAGGTCTTTGGGTTTGTCTAGTCTGGAGAGAAGGAGGCTGAGGGGAGACCTCATGCTTTTAGAGGACCTTTTTGAGGAGAACTGGACAAGGAGGTGCTGATCTCTTCTCCCCACGGTCCAGTGACAGGACACACGGGATTGAGTCAAAGCTGCATCAGGGGAGGGTTAGACTGGACATCAGAAAACACTTCCTTTACCCAGAGGGAGGACAACCACTGGAATGGGCTTCCTAGAGAGGTGGTCAATGGCCCAAGCCCCATTTAAGAGGCTTTTGGACAATGCCCTTAGTAATTTGCATTTAACTCAGCCCCGTAGTGATCAGGCCATTGGACTACGTGGTCACTCTAGCTCCCATCCCACTGGACTTTTCCATTTCAAAACATGACGTGAGGCTTCAGGACATCTCAGTATCAGGATGATAAATAGAAATTGAAAAGAATCCAGACAACAGCAATCCCCGACAAAGTCCTCAGCTCATAGATCTGCAGTATGTAGGAAATGGAAACATGAAGCTGAAGTTCTAAAGGACTACTAGGAGAAAAGGAAATTTTCCAATCACAACAGAGGCAGGAAACTTCTCCAGTAACCAAGGAGCTGGTTGCAGCAGTCTGGGCCCCCAAACTGTTGGAAGGCAAATAAACTGGAGGTGCACACAGCGCTACCAAAAAGTGCTTTAAGAAGAGCNCTCCAGGAAGATGGGATCAGACTTTAATAGTACCTGTTGTGACAGGACATGGGGTAATGGCTTTAAATTAAATGAAGGGAGATTCCAGACTAGATCTAAGAAATGTTTTACGTTGCGGGTGGTGAGTCCCTGGCCCAGGTTGCCCAGGGAAGGTGGGAGATGCCCCATCCCTGGAAACATTCCAGGTCAGGTTGGATGGGGCTCTCAGCAGCGTGATCTAGTTGAAGATGCCCCCATTTGTGGCAGGGCAGTTGGAGTAATGGCTTTTAAAGGTCCCTTCCCACCCAAACCACTCTATGATTCTCTCTAGTCCAGCTGCTGACTAGCATGAGGCTAGATTTAGTGTTGATGTGGCCTCACCTTGAGTATTGTGTGTGGTTCTGGGCCCCACAATTTAAAAAGGTTGATAAAGTACTTGAAACCATCCAAAAGAGGGCAACAAAGCTGGGGAAAGGATTGGAAGGAATATCCCATAAGGAATGGCTAAGGTCTTTGGGTTTGTCTAGTCTGGAGAGAAGGAGGCTGAGGGGAGACCTCATGCTTTTAGAGGACCTTTTTGAGGAGAACTGGACAAGGAGGTGCTGATCTCTTCTCCCCACGGTCCAGTGACAGGACACACGGGATTGAGTCAAAGCTGCATCAGGGGAGGGTTAGACTGGACATCAGAAAACACTTCGTTTACCCAGAGGGAGGACAACCACTGGAATGGGCTTCCTAGAGAGGTGGTCAATGGCCCAAGCCCCATTTATGAGGCTTTTGGACAATGCCCTTAGTAATTTGCATTTAACTCAGCCCCGTAGTGATCAGGCCATTGGACTACGTGGTCACTCTAGCTCCCATCCCACTGGACTTTTCCATTTCAAAACATGACGTGAGGCTTCAGGACATCTCAGTATCAGGATGATAAATAGAAATTGAAAAGAATCCAGACAACAGCAATCCCCGACAAAGTCCTCAGCTCATAGATCTGCAGTATGTAGGAAATGGAAACATGAAGCTGAAGTTCTAAAGGACTACTAGGAGAAAAGGAAATTTTCCAATCACAACAGAGGCAGGAAACTTCTCCAGTAACCAAGGAGCTGGTTGCAGCAGTCTGGGCCCCCAAACTGTTGGAAGGCAAATAAACTGGAGGTGCACGCAGCGCTACCAAAAAGTGCTTTAAGAAGAGCATGCCAGGGAAGAGAGAAATTTTCTCATCTGTATTGCAAGCCAAGGACTTGCTAAGGCTTCCCAAGGTTGTCACCACCCCATCAAGCCCAGAGGCCTCCTTCCACATCCCCGCAAGACGCTGAAAAAGCCTCAGGAACTCGTGATCCCATCAAGAACGGCCTTGGAAGGGATCTCAAGTAGCTTCCCTGGATACACCGGGCAAGACGCTAATTTGATCCAGCTGGTTCCCAGGAGCAGACCAGTCTCAGATACTGGAGCTGTGATATCCATTGGACCACCACTATTAACATAACATCATGCAAAGACAGAGGGAAAATACAGGGAAAATCCAAAGCATCACCTTTGTCCTTCCAGCACCACCATGGTGGTGTCCCACCAGCACCACCTTCCAGCACACCAGGGCAAATTTGGTGGCACTCAGGAGCAACCTCACCAGCAAAAGCACAGCGGGAAGCTCTGATGGTGAGGATGCACCAGCTCCTCTCCTGCTGCACACGGAGAAAGGTGCAGCTCTGTGCACACGGAGAAAGGTGGATAACGGGATTTTGGGGTCCCAACTATTGTTATCAACCTAGAGCCTCATGTTATCTGCTTTCCTACCACAGTGGAGACAACTCTTTCTCGGTGATTATTCATTAGTGAAGTACTCAAGACCTTAATTTCTGCCATAAAGAGAAGTGATGTCATGCTAACAGGAGGAAAGACAAAAATCCCAGAGTTTAAAAACCTACATCTCAACTCCTTCCATCTCTATTTTCCCAATCGTGAAATAGATTGTTTCCTTCGGGCATACCTTAAGCTCCATTTCTTGAGGGGAAAATAAAATAACATACAAAGACGACGTTCTGCTGTAGGGCCTTTAACAAAACTTTGCGAGACACTTTGAAGATGGAATGTGCCACACAAGTATTTTTCTTTTTCATAGAATCATAGAATCATAGAATCCTAGGGTTGGAAGGGACCTTAGTAGATCATCTAGTCCAACCCCCCTGCCAGAGCAGGGCCACCTTACAGCAGGTTACACAGGAACGCGTCCAGGCGGGTTTTGAATGTCTCCAGAGACGGAGACTCCACCACCTCCCTGGGCAGCTTGTTCCAGTGCTCTGCCACCCTCAAGGTAAAGAAGTTCCTCCTCATGTTTAGGTGGAACTTCCTATGCTCAAGTTTGTGCCCGTTACCCCTTGTCCTTGTTCATTAAACACAGTGATTTTTAAAATATTGTGCAATTCAAGCACGTTAGGGACTCCGATATTTTTTTTTAAAAAGAAAACACAGTCCCAAATATTTTAGCACTTTTGATTGAGACTGAGAGCAGCACTGAGTTGAGGAACCATGGGGTTTGCAGGGACACAAGCGGTTGGAGCCCAGCAGGGAGGTCTGAGACAGCTCTGCCAGCACATCTCCACAGCTCCAAGGAGCTCTGCAGCAGCCCAGCAGAGGTTGGGGCTGGTTTGGGGCTGAGTTTTATTTTAAAATCATAGAATGGTTAGAGTTGGAAAGGTCTCTAAAGATTATCTAGTTCCAACCCCTCCACTATGGGCATGGACATCTTCAACCAGCCCAGGTTGCTCCAAGCCCCGTCCAACCTGGCCTTGAACCCCTCCAGGGATGGAGGAGCCACAGCTTCTCTGGGCAACCTGGGCCAGGGGCTCACCCCCCTCACAGCAAAGAATTCCTTCCTCAGATCTCATCTAAATCTCCCCTCTTTCAGTTCAAAACCGCTCCTTCTTGTCCCACGGCTCCCCTCCCTGCTCCAGAGTCCCTCCCCAGCTTTCCTGGAGCCCCTTGAGGGACTGGAAGGGGCTCCAAGGTCTCCCCGGAGCCTTCTCTTCTCCAGGCTTTTCTTTTACTAAGTTGGGCATCACCTCCACCTTGTTCCAACACTAGACCTGCGCACAGCAACGGCTATTTGGCAAACAGCCCTCAAAGGGTAATGTGCTGCTCCGGATGGCGTGAACTGTGCTGTGCTCACACAACCTGCCAGACCCACACTGTGGCCATCACATATGGGGCCGCTTTCAATACACGAGGAGCATCAAAAAATAATGCTGATGCCAGCTGCCAATAAAATAGCCATGTCCACAGCATCCTCCCTGAAAGCAGGAGGGTGAACAACTCTGGTATAGATAGAGGGATGTAAAGGAACATCTGGAGCGTGTCCAGAGAAGGGCTACGAAGCTGGTGAGGGGTCTGGAGGACAAACCTTACGAGGAATGACTGGGGGAACTGGGTTGTTTAGCCTGGAGAAGAGGAGGCTGAGGGGAGACCTCATCCCCCTCTACAACTCCCTGAAAGGAGGGTGTAGAGAGATGGGGGCTGAGCTCTTCTCCCTGGGGACAAGGGATAGGACAAGAGGAAACGGGTTCTAGTTATGTCAGGGCAGGTTTAGATTGGGTATCAGGAAACGTTTTTTCCCTGAAAGGGTTATTAACCATTGGAAGAGGCTGCCCAGGGAGGTGGTGGATTCCCCATCCCTGGAGGTGTTTAAGAAAAGGGTAGATGAGGTACTGAGGGACATGGTTTAGAAGGGGTTTCTGTCAGGGTAGGTTAATGGTTGGACTTGATGATCTTAAAGGTCCCTTCCAACCTCACCGAGTCTATGGTTCTATGGTCATTCTTTCGCCAAGCACTGCTTTCCCGAGAGCGACATCCGCTCGCCGTCATGTGCAAAGGCAGCAGCAGAACCCCGACACCCAAAGGCCCTGGGAATATCCCCATCCTCAACACCACGTGAGAAATACTACGGATGGGAAGAACGCAGCAAATGGAGGGAAAAAAGGAGAAAGAGAGGGAGAAAATCGGCTAAAACTAGGCAGCAGCTGGGTTTGGGGCTGGGCACAGGAGCAGAGAGCATATAATAGCAATTACGCTGAATAATATGCAAGAAAAAGGAAGAGTCCCAGGAGTTAAAAGATAACAGTCACTAAAAGCCAGAGTAGCTCTGCCTTCAGTGGCCTTAAAAAAAGTCCTGTGCAGCTTCAGACGATGTTGTAGATCCATTCGATTCCTGCCATGGACCTTTCAAGAGTCATATTAACAGATCACGTATGAAACGACCTTGCAACGAGGACAGATCTGCGGGTGGACCCGAACAAACTTTCATCACACCTCCGACACCCAAAAGCAAATCATTTTGGTGTTTCCCATTACACCAGAAGCACCTGCAAAACACCAGCCCCGAAGTCGCGGGGCCCCGATGCCTTTTGTTCTGGCTACCGACTTGGCCAAGTCCCTAGAGTTAACAAAAGGATTTGGGATTACTGTAATAGCGTTAGGAATGTAGTGTGAAAGCAGACACCAGTAATACGGGATGATTATCACAGAGCGCGTTCAATATGTTCACACAGAATGGCACAGCAAGAGGTTAATTATATTGCTACTGGAATCAGCTTCCAAAAGGACCATCCTTCGGTTTAAGAGGGGAATTTAATTTTCACACTCATTCAGTTCTGAGCTCTTTCAAGAGCGACGGCTATTTATGCCAGAATGTAAACGATGGTTTATGATCACGAACTGCTGCTTAATAGGAAATAAATCCAATTGATCAAAAGTGCTTTACCTGTGACCTCAAGCAAGACTGCTGTTCAGGCTGTAATATTCGCAGAGGACAACAGAAGCACGGGCTTTGCCGCCGAAACGCGTTAGCGGGCTGCAAACCCATCGCAATATTTGCTTAGCACGGCAGCCGCTTTCAGCTGGGAACATTTGGGGGATTAATACCAAATCGTCTTCGCTAATTCCTTTACACTGAACGGACCGCAAGCAAAGATGAAGTTCACGTAACCCATCAGGCGCGACAGCGCATCGGTGCGGTGGCACTTCCTAGAGATCAAGTGTAAGAAAATACCCATTTTAGCAGGCAAGGTGTGAAAATCCTGATGTAGAATCATGGAATGGTTTGGGTTGGAAGGGACCTTAACGATCATCTCATTCCAACCCCCTGCCCTGGGCAGGGACACCTCCCACCAGCCCAGGTTGCTCCAAGCCCCGTCCAACCTGGCCTTGAACCCCTCCAGGGATGGGCCATCCACAAGTTCCTTGGGCAACCTGCTCCACTGCCTCACCATCACCGCTATTCAAATGAATTGCATGTGTCTGGGTATGCACCTGAAATTCCTGGTTTTAAGCAAAAAAACCAAGATTTTTGTTTCCTGAAAATACGGAGTTGGAAGCAATAGGGAAAGCATTGCCCAGCTTCAAGGGAAAAATCAAGTGATGCGACCAGCAAGTTGACGGAGGGGATTCTGCCCCTCAGCTCCGTTCTGGGGTCCTCAGCTCCATGTTGGGGTCCTCAGCACAAGAAGGACACAGAGCTGTTGGAGCTGGGCCAGAGGAGGCCCCGGAGATGCTGGGAGGACTGGAGCCCCTCTGCTGTGGGGACAGGCTGGGAGAGCTGGGGGGGTTCAGCCTGGAGAAGAGAAGGCTCCGGGGAGACCTTGGAGCCCCTTCCCGTCCCTAAAGGGGGGTTGTTATAAGAAAGACGGAAAAAGACTTTACCAGAACGTGTAGTGGCAGGACAAGGGGAACGGTTTTAAACTGAAAAGGGGGTAGGTTTAGATAGGACATAAGGAAGAAATGTTTCATGGTGACGGTGGTGAGCCCCTGGCCCAGGTTGCCCAGAGAAGCTGCGGCTGCCCCATCCCTGGAGGGGTTCAAGGCCAGGTTGGACGGGGCTTGGAGTAACCTGGTCTAGTGAAAGATGGAGTTGGAATAGATGATCTTTAAAGGTCCCTTCCAACTCAAACCATTCTGCGGTTTGATGATTATCAAAAGCTCACCAAGACAAAGTTCATCAGCACCTGAGAAGTCTAGAGAGAGCCTCGGGGAATATTATTTCCAGAAAAGAAACATTTCAACCTGGAAATACCACTAGACGTGGTTAAAGGAGAACTTACTAATGTCCCAGCTTGCCTTGGCCCCAACGAGGACTCAATGCCTCACTCCCATGGTCTCACACAAGCTCAAGGTCTCAGGACACCAACCCACATCCTCTTGCTTTGAAGATGACAAATAAAACCCAGTCATAACAAGATTTGCTAAAAAACTTATTTTCATATTAGGACAACTTTAATGTCCCCATTCGTCAGACTGCCTCTGCTCTTTCCTCCTCAAGTCATGGTTGCAACCACGTCCCTCTTCCTGAGAAAGGCTGCACTGCTCAAAGGAATTCATTACAAAGTTTAAACAAACGGGAGAACAATCTCGTTTTCCCAGCTGCGGGACACAGACCAAGCAATAAGACTTCCCAAAATCGACTTCCATTAGGAGCTTTTCATCCAGATTTTTTTGTCAACGAGTCAGAGCACAAGGTGCCACACAGAACCTCACTGCGAGAGCTGGCAAGAAAAGCAACACGGACTCAGCCCTCAGAGCTGTTTTCAGGTATCCTGGTTTGAGCAACACAATCCTTGGGAAAACTGCACTTTTGAAAGACTCAAAAGTATCTGAATTGATTAAAATATTTACTTTATAGCCAGCTAGGCAATGTGGGATTCAAGGTTTCCATGTTTTCAAGCTTACCAGGTGCAGGGATGGGGAGCAGCGAGACCCGGGCACTTGACCCAAGCTGCCACCAGGATTATTTCATACCAGGAACGACACATTCAATAGAAATTAGAACGTTTGCTGAGGAGTTTCTCTCTCTCTCTCCCCCTCGATGGCCGCCATCCTGAGAACTCCTTGCCCCGGTGCCGGAGCCCTGAGCCCTTCCCTTCCTCCCGAAGCCACAGCGCTCGCAGTGTCCCACGTTGGCTGTCCCCTGCTGGGAGCGCACGGCTTCTGCTGATGGAATTGTTCGATTATAAACCTTGCGTATTTTATATTGGTATCAGGATCGATACTGGTTCTTTAGTATTACTGTTAATTATTTAGTCTAATTATTTAGTCTTATTATTTAGTCTATGTGCCCTTGTGGCCAANCCTGGACGCGTTCCTGTGCCCCCTGCTCTGGGTGACCCTGCTCTGGGGGGGTGGGAGTGGGTGATCTCCAGAGGTCCCTTCCAACCCTGTGATTCTGTGATTCTATGATTCTATTCTGTTAAATTTATTTCTATTTCAACCCTCGTGTTTCTTTGTTTTTCCCCGATTCCCCTTCCCAAGTGGGGAGGGGTCATTGGATGATAGAATAATTGCCTAAACGACAATAAATTGTTATGGGTTTCTCAAACCATAACAGTGCGGAGCCACCGCAGGCCCTGCACCAGCCAAACCAGCACACCACGAAATCCCAACAAGCCAGAGACTTTCTGCTTGTACCATTCCCCTGGACCACACTGATGGGGAATTTTATTCTATTTTCTTTTTTATCATACTAAATTAGGCATTTAAATCTTGCACCTAGTGCTGAAGATTCATGATGTATGCCTCCCGGCCCTAGAAAGGCTAACACTGATTTAATACACGTAGTTCTTTACCGATGATTGGTAGCCCATTACACACCGATCATCAGCACGTTATACATCACCAGCTGCACTCCCTTTATTCCAGACTGCAGGAAACCATCCGGTTCCTCGCAGGGTTTTGCATCCCTCCTAGTCACAGTAGGCAGGATTAACTTTTTCAGTTGAACTACAGCGGGGCAGGACTGAGACACAGCCATGTGCTGTGGCACCTCCATTCCGTAAAGATAAGGGCAGCTCCACGAGGACCTTCGTCGCACTGAAGCCCGAGCTAAGTGTGGCGGGACAGAAATCACTTCCCAGAGCCCGGCCGTGCTTCTACCTGAAAGGAGGGTGTAGAGAGATGGGGGCTGAGCTCTTCTCCCTGGGGACAAGGGATAGGACAAGAGGAAACGGGTTCAAGTTATGTCAGGGCAGGTTTAGATTGGATATCAGGAAACATTTTTTCACTGAAAGAGTTATTAAACATTGGAACAGGCTGCCCAGGGAGGTGGTGGATTCCCCATCCCTGGAGGTGTTTAAGAAAAGGGTGGATGTGGTACTGAGAGACATGGTTTAGAAGGGGTTTTTTGACAGGGAAGGTTAATGGTTGGACTTGATAAACTTAAAGGTCCCTTCCAACCTCACCCATTCTATGATTCTATGATTCTGGACCCGCAGATTGCTTCTTTCCTGGATCCGTGCCTCCTTGGGATGCTCAGTGATTTTCAAAGATTTGGGAAACCACAGGGAATAATAGGCAGAGTAGAGCGTCTTTCACTTGGCTCTATAATTTTAATTTCAAGATTTTAAGTACAACAGAAACTCTGGCAAATAGAGAATCACAGGATCATAGAATCGTCTGGGTTGGA
>VXBO01004673.1:0-15781 GCA_013400135.1 Rhinoptilus africanus
CACAACCCAGAGTCCAACTGTACGTTGGGCTGCACCAAGAGAAGTGCGGCCATCAGGTCAAGGGAGGTGATTCTGTCCTTCTACTCCACTCTGGTGAGACCCCTTCTGGAGTACTGCATCCAGCTCTGGAGCCCTCATCACAGGGAAGACATGGACCTGTTGGAGCAGGTCCAGAGGAGGGCCACAATAATCATCAGAGGGCTGCAGCACCTCTCCTGTGACGACAGGCTGAGAGNTCCTGTGACGACAGGCTGAGAGAGCTGGGGTTATTCAGCCTGGAGAGGAGAAGGCTCCAGGGAGACCTTACTGGGGCTTTTCAATACCTAAAGGGAGCCTACAGGAAAGATGGAAACAAACCTTTTTAACAGGGTCTGTTGCGAAAGGACAAGGGGTAATGGTTTTAAACTGAAAGAGGGTAGATTTAGACTAGTTATAAGGAAGAATTTTTTTTACACTAAGTGAGGGGGTTAAACACTGGAACAGGTTGCCCAGAGAAGGAGGTAGATAGCCCATCCCTGGAAACATTCCAGGTCAGATTGGACAAAGCTCTGAGCAACCTCGTCTAGTTGAAGATGTCCCTGCTCATTGCAGGGGGTTGGACTAGGTGACCTTTAAAGGTCCCTGCCAACCCAAACTATTCTACGATTCTGTGAGTTGGTCCTGCTTTAAGGAAGAGATAAGAAGTATAAACTATCTTATACTACTTTCTATACTTTTTAATTTTTGTATCATATTTTGCAAAGTATTCCTTCCTCCATCCATCGTCTTAAAAGAAACCACATGCCACCAATATGATTAATACCTTCCATTCCCTTTTCTACAGCCATATCCTGTAGCATAGTCATTGACTCTCCATAATGAAATTAATCTTCTGTATCTTTACATTTATATTACTACATTAAATTACAACATTTTATTTAAAAGCACACCTTGAATTAGATGAATCATCCAGTTTCATCAGAGTTTTGAAAACTATCCCTTTCAATTCCTTTCTGCAGCGTATGAACTGTAGCACAAGAAGAGTAGCAATCAACTGCAGCAGCTTTTCTTTTCCATTTGGGCCTAAGGAAGAAGAAAAGGGAAGCGGTATTACTATTTAAATGATTTCTGGACAACAGAAAAGGTACTTTCTGCAAAGTACTCCTTATCACTTTAAAACATCAATTGTCCTAATGCTATTTAATTGTTTCACCATACAATCACTACTATCAGGAGTATTCACATTAGTGATTTGACAAACATGCTCCTGGCTTTCAAACTTAAACGTGGTAATTGTGTTTGCTTGGGTTCTAATCTACTTTAACACATACAATAATGGGAAACTTGTGAGATTTTTGTCCTTAGATGAAGCATTGTGCTCTCTACTAATTTAGAAAGAAGGAATTGCCTTGTTCCCCCTCCAGGTTTTCGGGTCTGCTGCCAGCAAAGAACACCAACTGACAGACTCAAACAGCAAAGCGTGTATAGGCGGAGTGCATACGGAATGCTGCAGACAGTGTCTGCATGGGGAAGAACTATACAAATATTATTCATATTACTTGAAATGTGAAAAGCAGAAGTGATCTCTGCCTCTCTCCTAGGAGAGACTTTTCTTTATCTTTTTTTAGTAGATGTTAATATAGCAGGTACAATAATTCAGATAAAAGAACTTCTGTTGCTACTCCAACCGTCTTTCACATCCTCCACATATTTCTCCAGAAGATGTCCTTAGCAATCAGGACACCGTATCATGAGAGAAGCTGAGAATAAACTGTATTATTAAAATCAGGCACTTTTGAAAACTTTGAATTAAGAGATTCATTTAAGTTTTGAGTACATCTTATCGAGACTTCCACTAGACATATAGAGTAATAACACATACAGGTAGGAAATATAATACAGTATGCTGCTTTTGAATAACAGAAAAGCATTTACCAAGTGACTGAATGCCTTTTTTAATAAGGAAATTGTTAATTAAATCATCAGCATCAAACTTCAAGATTTTTCCCAACTGTAGACTGAGATTCCAAGAGCCATCCTATGGGATAAACAAAGATATGGATAAGCCAAAGATTCAGGACACTGAAAATGTATTTGGCAAAACCAAGATAGACATAGGAGAATTACTTTAAATACTTTTTAAAAAGCTTACACAAACACAAAACCTGAAATCCGCATAAGACAAGAGTGTCCGACTGAGGGCATCCCATGGTGGCTTCTTTACTTGAGTCATGTAATACTCCTGAAAACCTCCTTCTGTTTATTACTTACAGATACCGAGTGTTGTGACCCACAACAGTGTTGGAACAGGGATGTCTCCCACCACAAGGGACACACACAACAAAGCTAAACGGTACCTGCTCTGACTCCAACCTGCAGGATTCTTGGACAGCACCACTCACATTTAGCTTCCCTAGCAATGGGTCTGACTGTAGGGAACGAGAAGTTCCTACTGCAACATCTCTCAGTCCAATCCTCTAAAACCCAACTACTTTTTATTTTCTTACATAATGTGCTTCCCCTATATGTTTTTATACTTGTCCCAGGAAGTCCGCAAGCTGCAAACAGGATCTGAAGGTGTATGACTACCTGTTGGCCCTGATTTTATACTATTCCTTATATATCCATTGCCAAGTTGCCCATGTAAGCAATAAAACATAGCAAGACTGGTGTCATCATATACTTGTAAAATCTGCTTATAAACATTTTATAAATGCATATTACTTTATCTCAGGACAGGATTACTTTAGTAAAAATGTTTTTTCCTTCTACTTGTATTTTAAGTAATGCACAAATCAACTATGGGTGCCGTACCTGATTCTGGAGTGCAAAAATTTCTTTCCAGTTTACAGAAGTAATTTCAATTATCTGTTGAAGCCTTGCTTTCTTTTTCATTCTAGAGCACCATGATTGTTCCTGGAAAGGATAATATTCACCAAGAATCTTACTGCTGTTACTCACACAGCTACTACATCATGATACAAAGTAATTGCATTTTAAAGTTTAAAAACTATGCCTCTTTTTAAAATGAAACCTCTTTTTCTGGTTGAAAAAGGTTCATTCTCTCCCACTGAGGAAAGCTTTTGCACAAACATCAGCTACAGCTGGAGAAAGTTCTTGGTTAGCAAAATTACAAGGAATGAAATAATTCCAGAGTTAGTGAGACATTTTTCTCTTTTTAATCAAAACTATATGCTTGTATTATGCATATTATCGTTATACTGTTATTTGTATATTCAAAATGAAAATAAATACATATTGTTTAAAATAAAAATTTCCTACCCTGTTATACCTTACACTGGCCAAATCCAGAGTAAAATTTGACTCTGGAGATGTTATCGCCACACATTGGCTCTGATTCTATCCTTTCTTAAGCATGATGGACTGACCATGCAAGGGACAAAAACCAGCATGACTTTGCTGCATGATGCTCTTTATAAAATCAGTTTATAAAGCAAAGAAAACAAAATCATTTCTAAAATGTTTATCTCAGGGCAGGACTGAAGATAATTTTTTCTTCTACTCATATCCTATTTTTAGGTAGTGTGTGAATAGAGGATGGGTACTGCCCTTGATTTTGGAGCTCGAGAATTGCATTCCTATTTACTGAACTGAAAGGAAGTTTTTGCTGAATCTTCTGTGTTGGCATAAAACAGCAAGATTTTTCCTGAACAAAGTAACATTCATCAAGAACCGTATCATACCACTATTACCCATATCGCTACTACTCATGATGCAAAGTGATGCCATTTAAAAGTTACCTATTAGAGTAGTAAGGATCAAGTGGCAGAATTCAGACTATAAGATTTATCACTTTGAAAAATAATAACTAAAACCCAACCGAACAAAAAGCATGCTTTCTGCATTCCAGGTTCAGATTTCTTGAATTGGAAAGCAAATGTTTAAGGCATTAAATTACTACTGATGGAAGACTTACCTTAAGTGCCTCAGTAAGTCCTTCTTTAGGAGCTGTAACATCATGCTGACGCATGAGCTTCAACGTGCTTCTCTGTGGCAATGCTTCTTTTCTATCAGCTTGAAAATCAGGAACTTTGGGAGCAGCTTTTTTTTTAATAGTAGTCTTTTCAGAATTTGTACCTGCAGGGGTAGCTGAACCAATTACAGGAATCCGTATTGGAGCAACAGAACAGGGAACTGAATGCAACAAAGAACCCTGCATCAGAGCAGCACCAGGGGTGGCTGAACCAAATCCAGAACTCTGCATCGGAGCAGCACAAGGGGTGGCTGAGCCAAATCCAGAACTCTGCATTGGAGCAGCATGGGGGGTGGCTGAACCAAATCCAGAACTCTGCATTGGAGCAGCATGGGGGGTGGCTGAACCAAATCCAGAACTCTACATTGGAGCAGCATGGGGGGTGGCTGAGCCAAATGCAAAAATCGGCATTGGGGTAGCACAAGGGGCAGCTAAACCAAATACAAAGCCCTGCATCGGAGCAACACCAGAAGAACCAGCTTGTTTCGTGCCTTTCACCGATGTTTGAAAAGAACAAGAAGGGGGAGGAGGACGGGAGGGAGGAGCAAGTTTAGGAGCAGCCACACGAACATGTGATTTTTTAAGTGCAGGTGTCTGAAGTGGTTTTTGTTTAGTCAGATCAATTCCTCCCCCTGGCTTCAGTTTAAAACCAAATGATGAGAAAGGTTCAGCAGCTTGCGGCAGATGAAGCTCTTGTGGTGAAGGTGACCTTGTTCTTGACGATTCCTCCTTTGCAGTATCTCCATCAAAACTGAAACTTGATTTGAGACTGCAAAGTCTACTTTCAAGTTCAGAAACATTTACAAAGCCCTGCACCGTGTTTGTTGGTGACATGCTCTTTTGACTAACAGGAACTTCTTCCAGTAGCAACTGTAAGCTTTCAGGTCCATCATTCTCTC
Source organism: Rhinoptilus africanus (assembly GCA_013400135.1). Taxonomy (NCBI): domain Eukaryota; kingdom Metazoa; phylum Chordata; class Aves; order Charadriiformes; family Glareolidae; genus Rhinoptilus; species Rhinoptilus africanus. The sequence continues at coordinate 4,873 of VXBO01004673.1, forward strand.
TTAGGAAATCAGCTGAATTGACGTCTACTTGTGTGAAACATGCCTGTTTAGGAAAATTACAAGGAAACAAAATAATTCCATAATTAACAAGATTCTTTTATCTTTTTAATTGAAACAGTACTTCTTATGTTGTGTGTACTATCATTATACTGTCATTCACATGTTAAAAATGGAAGTAATATATCAGTTAAACTAAAAACTTACCTTATTCTACCTTAAACTGGTGAAGTTCAGAGGAAAATTTGACTGTGACAAAATATGAGCAGAGAGGTATTTTACATTATTAAGATAAAAATCATTAATATGATGATGATTATGAGCGAAGGAAGTTCCACTGTACAATACTGTTGTACACACAAAGATAGTTCTACACAAAGCGAAGTGTGGATCCTGCTTGTGCTACAATTCCGGCACACATACCAGCTGAGGTCCAGAAGCTGCTGCATGCAAGCTAGTGAGCCAAGGCTCTACTGCCACCATACATCAACGCAGACATTTGGAACTCTTCTGCCTAGGAATTCTTGGGCCAAAGGATCAAGAAAATGGCTTTATATGAGCTGACCTAAGTTACAGAACACACACCCAGATACTACTCTAAATAGCTCACAATCTTACTACATTACAGACCACAGGCTGAGACGATGCTCTAAAGTTGTGTTAAATGCACACCGTGGTCATGCACAACACAATTTAATAGACAAATAGTAACTTTCTTGAATCCTCTACACAATTTGGAGATTAAAGCTTTAATCTGTTAAGAATTTACAGACTGACAGAATTATACCCACTGGCTAAGTGATGCAGGCATCTCTTGTAGTTTCCAAAGTCAAGAGAGAGCTACGATAACTAGCAAACATCCATTTTCACTAGTTCAAGTTTCTCTCATTGTTCCTCCCTCATCCCAGAGGTTGCCTCATTACATGCCAGCAATGCGTCCTCTTCTTCCAGTCATGCTTATCTCCATTCCTAGTGGTCTCTCTGCTCTGGCTGTACCTCTCTGCTAGTGGAGACTTAGTTAAGGATCAATACCTTGATTTCCCTTGAAACTCCTGTCCCGCTCATGTTTCTTAGAGTTGAATTTAAGGCTTCATCTACACTAGCATATTCTTATGAGAGAATGCTCTAATATGTGTTAGTTTCTTCTGTAAGGGAGAAAAAGTCTGTATTATCATCTTGTCTCTCAAAACTTCTGCTGCACTCATGATATCTTTAAGTATACTTTATTTTTGTGACAGGTTCCTCCAAATTTTCATGTGTGTAATAAAATTCCACACAGTACTTGTGTGGCATTAATTATATGCAAAACAGTTAAAAGTTGAACAGATGTCATGAACAATTACTAGATGGTTAAACATACAATACAGCACCACAACTGGATAATAATCCAAAAACGTTAGCAATAGGAACATATATTGAACGTACCGTGTCAAAGACAAATTTTTCTGCATAGAAGGAGTCAGATTCCTTTAACTTTTGGTCCCAGTCCATGTAAGGTAAAAAATCTACATCTTCTTGAGCTATAATTTCCAGGATGTCTGGAGCATCAGCAGAACAAGTTTCATTAGCATCCTAAATTAAAATGCATCACAGTTACGAACCTGAAAATTCTCTGGCATTACAGAGATAGTGTGTCTTCCTTTGGGAGTTTGAAATGTGTTGAAAACAGGGAATAAGCAGAAAATGCAGTATATACAAAAAACAGAAAATGTAACTTCACATTTTTTAATAGATTAAGGGACAATGTATTGCCAGTAATTAGATGCACATGGAATATAAAGGTGGATAGTATATATCTGTATGTGTAATTTGTTCAAATCCACATAATTGAAATAAAATCCAAATCTTGCGCAGTTCACAGAGTGATCACAGAATCACAGAGTGATAGGGTTTGGAAGGGACCTCTGGAGATCATCTAGTCCATCCCCCCTGCCAGAGCAGGGCCACCTTAGAGCAGGTTGCACAGGAACGCGTCCAGGTGGGTTTTGAATGTCTCCAGAGACAGAGACTCCACCACCTCCCTGGGCAGCCTGTTCCAGGGCTCTGCCACCCTCAAAGAAGTTCCTCCTCATGTTGAGATGGAACTTCCTATGTTCAAGTTTGTGCCTGTTACACTCTTGTCCTGTCCTTGTTCTTTTTATCAGAATCCTATTGCTACCCTTTCAAGGAAAGCAAACATAAGTGTTATTACAGATGTGCTTAAATTACTTTGCACTGTGCAAAATCATTTTAAGAAGACAAATTACATAGCATAATACAGTGACAAGATGAATGGGCTAGTTTGGATATTTCTGCATGGCACTACATTGTGTTACATAGGTGTTTTTGCTTTAAGATGTCTGCAATGTTTTGTTCCATTCGGTCATATTATATTTATTTATTAATTATATTTATGGACTTAATTCAAACATAACCTTCTGGAAGTCTGTTTCTTGAAAGACAATGTATCGACAAGGGGAAACTGAATCTTTTGAAGAATTGTAAAACCAGATATATAAAAATCAGAATGACAGATAATAATATGTTGACACCCTTTGTAAACAACTCGTTCATTAATCACACAGGTGTTTCCTTGCTAATCTGCAATACATTTTTTCTTCTGAATACTGCTTCTGTTATGTACCAGATGGAATATTCAGGTGCATTACAGAAAGATATTTAAATTGGCTCAGTTGAGTTATCTTATTTTGAAAATCCATCCTTGACCTGGGAATATCTAGTAACGCTACAGTGTTGCATTTCCACCAAATTCTTACATTAATATAAATAAAAGTAGGCATGAATGATGTCATGGTTTGAGGTAAAGGAGAACCATGTGGACTTTGGCTTTCCTAACAATGCTTCTGCATGCTCAGATATATGCTCCATATTTCTTCCAGGTTAACTGTGCCTGCTTCCACTGTCAGTGTACTTCCTTTTTATGTTAGAATTTTCCCAGGAGTTCCTTGTTCATCCATCCTTGTTCATTTTTGCCTGACTTCCTGTTCATTAGGATAGACTGCTCTTGAGCTTGGAGGAAGTGATCCTTGAATCTGAAATAGTGACTATGGGTAACCCCTAAAATCAGTGCTGAGAAAAAGACATCTTGAAAAAATTAACCTGAACTGTTTTAGGTATTTAACTTTAGGATGAGGTGAATCAAGCTATAGAAATATCTAGTTATTTCCATTGACCATGAGAGGAAGACAAATGTGACTGACTGACTTACTGCTAAATGTACACACACTTATTTGGTCAGATGAATCCCCATTCTCTGTGCCCCAAATAATGCTTAATCCAACTGATATCATCTTGCTTATCACGATATAGCTTTCCATTTGGAAACTCTTCTTACTGACCCTTGAATTTCAAGGTTGTCATTTATATGAATTTCTTTCCATTTGCTGCAAAGCTTTTGTTTTTTCTACCACTGTTCAAATACTGATCACAAATGAAAAAGATCCATAGTTTACTGCAATATTAAAGGGATTTTTTTCAAGCTTTGTTTTCCTTGTGACTTCCACCTGACACAGCCTCCTCCAGAATGACTTTTACCAATACAAAATCCATTACTTCAGCAATCCATGGCTAGAGTGGCCTTTTTGCTATAGTTTGGCATCCTTACTTTTTACAAGAAACAGTTCTGTGGTTTATGCAGCCGGGATAGAAGAGCACTCTTCATCTGGCCTTGTCCTTTGACCAGTCTGTCTCCCACAGCACTATGAGGAACTGCAAACCATGTAGCAAATCACAACAGGAACACACAGATTGACAAACTTGGATTGTAAAGTAGGGATAAGCAATATAAGAGACAGAAAAGGAAAATAACTTGCTATATTGCAGAAGAAACCAAAATAATGTCAAAAATTCTAGTGCTAGCTCTATTGTAAAGGAATAATCATTGTTTAACAAAAGGAGGACTGGCTTTGATAAGTACAAGGCTACAGAATTTAGAGTCTTTTGATAGAGACGCTAGTGGGAAGAAGATATTATACAGACAACATACCCTTTTCTCAACTGCAACAAAGCTTGTAAACTGGCTTATGATTGAGTTCTCCAAGCTGAGCTGAATAATCATGTTTTTCAAGAGTTGTTTCTTCATCTAGATTGTTAAGTATTAACAAAAGGAACAAGGAGAAAAAATGCAATCAGCTAAAAGAAACATTGATGTCAAAACTGAACACAGACCTATGAACACACTTATGTGCTCTAAATAGAGACATGTAAAAGGAAGAGCTCATAAGAATATATTGGCCTGCCTAACTGTCTACTCTCTTCTAACTCTACTCCCTCAACACCGCTTTGGTCAGGGATATGCATTTCCTCTACTTAGACTTCTTTGGGTTCTATCCTCCTTCTAGTGTAAGAAGCAGCTGTATTTCGTAAGAAGTAGTCTGAAATCTCAAGTAAGCCAAGATGGCAATATGGTAACTTTTTAATTAGCTAACAGCCTTTTTTTTTTAACAGATCATCAGATCATTAAGTCTGTTTATTTATAAAACACAGGTCATTATCTTTCACCATATCCTATACAAAAGCTACGGACTTTCACTGGACTGCTATGTATTGGTCTACGTGAAACTGAAATGTTATATGTCAGAAAAAGAAGAATCACCAATGGCCTCCAATGACGTAGTATGGATTAGGAAAAATATGCAGACATTATGCCAATAGAGGACATTCTTACAGTGGGGAAGACAAAAAGACTGTCCCAAAAGTTTTCAAAATCTTATCTAGAAGGATATTACTTGTCCAGGTTCCATCTGGGATGGAGTTAACTTTTTCTCCGGGCAGCTGGTGTAGTGCTACGTTTGGGATTTGGGATGAGAAATAGTGTTGATGGCACACCAGTGGTTTTAGTTGTTGCTCAGCACTCAAGGCCTTTACTACTCCTCACACTGCTCCACCAGCGAGCAGGCTGGGGGGGCACAAGAAGCTGGGGGAGACACAGCTGGGACAGCTGACCCCAACTGACCAAAGGGCTATTCCATGCTCAGTATATAAAGCTGGGAGAAGAAGAGGGAAGAGGGAGGGACATTTGGCGTTACGGCATTTTGTCTTCCCAAGTAACTGTTACCCAAGATGGAGCCCTGCTTCCCTGGAGATGGCTGAACACCTGCCTGGCCATGGGAAGCAGTGAATCAACTCCTTGTTTTGCTTTGCTTGTGTGCGCAGCTTTTGCTTTACTTATTAAACTCTCTTTAACTCAACCCACAAGTTTTCTCACTTTTACTCTTTTGATTCTCTCCCCTCTGTCCAAACTGGAGGGTAGGGAGTGAGCGGCTGCATGGTTCTAGCTGCCGGCTGGGGTTAAACCATGACATTACTACATGGTGAATTTAACCTTAAAATGATTTAGAATTGCAACCTTCTAGTTATGTTTAACAAAGTAAGAAAATTGTCTGTATCCCACTGAAATGTTTAATGTGTAGCATTTTAAATGTATACTTTTAATTTCAGATTATCAAACCTCATGTTCTGTTTCATTCTCGTGAAGAATCCCATCTTCATAGTCATTAATGAAAGCTCTTGCAGCGAGTTTGTGCAGAACCTAGGAAGAAAACTAAACTGATGATTACAGCAGTAACTTACCTTTTTTTAAAAAAAATTCTTCCTTTCATTTATGAGGTCCTGGTTCAGGCAATTAGCTTCCATATTTACACAGAATTCCATTCTCTAAGGAAGGGTCAAGCTAATTTTCCATTTGAAAAGCAATCACAACCTGCATCTAAGGTACATTTTTATTTCACTTACTTTCAGCAAACTCAAAATACCCATATCTTCACTTATTGTACACATTCTCTCTAGAGTCACGGGTGAGGGAAAAAAAGCAGGCATGCAAATAAACAAAAACTTCAACAAGCAATCAATCCCAACTTGAAATGGCTAACTAAAACAGGTAGGAAGAATGCCCCTTCTGGACGCACGTATTTTTCTACAGTGGCTGTAAACAGAGCCTGGCATCTACCACGCATTTAACCAACAATTTCTATACAGGTTAAGTTAGGTAAATTAAGCCTGTCCATAAACATACAGAATTTGGGGAAAAAGTAAAGTGAGTCTAGAGTGTTCAACTTCAAAAAAAGTCATTAGGTTTACCACAACCAAGTAATTTTTGACCTGAGGGGCTGTACACAGGAAAGGGAAATACTGAACTGTAATAACCAGAAATTACTTTTTTGAACTAAACCACTCTTCCATAGAAAAGAACGATTTTGGTCTCTTCAGTATGTTAAACAAAGAGAGTGAGCTCTGTGGGGGCAATGTGGCAAAGTCCAGCTGTGTTCTGGTTCCAATTGCCAAAACATTCCCATTGGCTCGTTTTTGGAACAATATGATAGATGCCAAAGAGAGCCATTTCTGAAGAAAATCTCTTAAGCAAATAGTTATTTTTTGAGCTAAGGTAAATTGGCAAAAGAAACAGGTGGGAATTATCAGCGTTCATCTAAAGCACCATGAATTAATATTTTTTTTCTACGTTTGGCCTGGTTTTTTTATCATTTTGCCATTTCAGTTTACACCTTTTAAAACTTTTTTTTTTTTAACTGTACCTGGAATTTGTAGTACAGGTATTTTTCTAAAAGCAAGAATTCATTATAGCAAGCAAATATATTGCTTCTGCTGGCCAATTTTATTTGCCTGTAGATGGTGTATCCCTGGAAACCAACAGTCCTATGGAAACCAACAATCCTTACAGAAAACAACACAATCAACACGTCCATGGAAACTAACCCATGATAGTAGCTTTCAAAGTAGATTACACTAAATAGGGAACAATATCATTTCTATTTGAAAACAAATCAGCTTCCCTTAGTGGGGAAGGAGTGACAGTCACATCAGAATTATTACTGCAGATTGACTATTCTTTTGATTTTTTTCAAGTGTAGACACCTGTTAGATTTAACAAATGGTTCTTTATAGCTTGTTTTCATTTTCAAAATGGGTGCTGTGCTTTCCTCTGCATAAAGGCTCCATACTTGATTGTTACTGAAGCAGAGGAAAGGCTTGTAAAATTTTACTGTCTCTTTTTCCATACTTTTCTAGGGATGAGAGACTAGCGATAAGATGTTCCACATAGCAACAATTTACAACATGAAAGAGAATGCAGCAGCTTCTTCACAGGATTAACCTGAAGAACAGGCAAGCCAAAGACAAAGCTGGCTGCCAAAATAAGAAGCACCACTGCCTGTTCTGAGAAGCTTAAGTTTTACGTTAGAAAGCACAGAGAAAGGTGACGCTTCTATGTAGAACAGTTTCCATTTAAAAGTCTGAAAACTGAAGGTCTGTTTTAAAACACCAGAAGCAAAAGTGCAAGAGCTGCTGAAAACAGGCGTTTCAACTCCTTCAAAAGAGCACAAAGAAGCACGTAGTTGTTTAAAGCAGCTTGTCTCACTATGGCATGTACAAACAATGTTGGCCAAACTCACTGTTCCTGTTGTCTTTTGTAGTTCAGTAGTTGACACCACAGTCTGTAGTTCTTGGTCATTTATTATTGCACTTAAGGTGGCCTAAAAGGAAAAAAACCCAAAACTGTTTCATTCTCTCTCATGCTGTTACCAGCACACATGCATGCTGTTCTGTTTTCCAAATATAACTCAAGCCTGTAAGTCTTTGCATGTCTAGGTTTATAAATATTTCCCCTTACAACAAGGGGACAGTCACAAGTAAAGGAATCCTGTATTTATCAAAGCACAATGATATGAATGTTAAATTAGGTAACTTTTTCCTCTCCACTTCTTAGAGGGAAGACTAATAATGACAATTAAATAGTAACCTAATTACATTTAGCAATGAAAAAGAAGGTAAGTGCAAGCTGCACAGAAGATATCTAATACAATGTAATATCTCCTTTGTGATGGTTTCACATATGAATTTCTACGCAGTAATGCATGTGCATTACAGTCTTTACCTGAGTACAGTGAGGGATGAATCCATAGACAAGAAGTCTCTCATTGTTAAATAAAGACTGTATTTGAGCAGGAGCCTGCATTGGCTCTGGTGCACCTGTATTGAACTGTTGCCATTTAATAGAGACTGAACTGCATCCTGGAGACAACATTCTAGATATCTGGCTCTGTATCTGTGTAAAGAAGCAAAACAAGTTAGCTCTGTTTGCAGGTTTTCAAAAGAAAATGTAATCTCTCAATAGAAAATAACACGTTTCCCATGTGAATGGACCTAATTTCTTTTTGAGACAACTAAAACAAGCCACAAACTATTACTGATAGAAATGAGTCTAATGTTTGGAGGTAATAGGGAGAATCACTCCGGCATTATTGTACTGGCTTCTGGAATAATGAGAGTTCTTTTAAGTAAAAGCTTAGTAAAATTTTTATCCATCAGGGTTGCCAAACAGGCAAGGGAATATAGCCTGCTAAACTTAGCACCATCTCCTACATGTGAACTGTGAGACATGCGAACAGTTCTCACATCTCCATGGCCTGCTCTGGATAGTTCTGCATATATCACTCAAACTGCATGTATCAACTACAGTGACAAATTCTCTCCCTGATCAAAGAACGGAGGGTTCTCTACAGCTCTCATACCCCTTCCTATAGCACACGTGTTCCAGATGAAAATAAGGTAACTTTGTAATACTCAAACTAAATACTCCTCTTTCTCACTTAGTATCATTTTATAATTAAAATAAAAGAAGCCTTAACAAGCATCTCTCCTTCTACCTTCTATCAAATGTTTCTTGAACTATCTTATTGAAATAGCAAAGACACGTGATCCCATGAAAAATAGTAATTCCCATTTTGAGGTACTGAAGATATGCAGTATCAGATATTGATAGAGCGGACAATGACCACATAGTGAATACAGTCAAGATTTATAAATGTACCTTTGTCTCCCAGTTATACTTTGATTTCAGGTCAAAGTATTCAAAAGCTCCAGCACCATACTGGGACAAAGATCTCAGCATATGTCGATTTGCTGTGGAACTAACAAAAGAATTCTTTATGTAATTATTGAATCAAATTGTTCATCTGATACTATTTCTAAATATTTTGGTTTTAATTAGTACTGCAAGCTTTCTGACACTGAAATTTTTAAATGCTATCCCTTTTTCAGGGGACAGACCAACTGAAAGCAACTGAGACAACAAATATGCTGCTGTATTAGAGATTTCCTAACATTTGAAGAAATTACATGGAACGCAAGTTTTTACATGTCACAGTGAAGAGCTAAGTAGAGAAACTAATTTAGGTTCAAGCACCAATACGATTGCATCAAAATAATCCTGATCTTGAACTAATTAACCTCAGTCTCAGTAGAGCTATTTAGCAAAAATTAAAAATGAAATAAAAAAGCAAAATTAAATAGTACAATTGTATCTATGCTAAGAACACTTAACATCTTGGGTTTAAATCTATAGATTTTGCTGCCTTGTACAACTCTGTTAAGTACAAATCTTGCCCTATTTAGAATTTTTTTTTTTATTTACTTGCAGAGAATTATCACAGATAAAACAGATGTATTAAGTCAGCTTTCTAGAAAACACTCCCTTTCTCTACACAAGAGTATGAACCAGACTGAACTACTCTTTTACACCTCTTCATCATTATTACTTTACCAATGTAACACATTAAATACAGACCCTGCCTACTGAAAGCAGATTGTTGCACATTAATGTTAGTGGCATAAGGGTACCATTAAAAGCCATGCCCTCTCAGAATACCAGCACTGGTAGCCTATTGCCAAGCCTAGTTACACAGTATCAATAACCAATAATCAATGAATGTAAATACACAGAGCATGAACGCAACAGGATTGTAAATATGTTGAAAATGGTGTCAATGTGCTGCTAATGGACACATACCATCTGTTTTTCTTGTGTGTTTATGCAAATTCTATTATAGTTTTAACATATAATTACTCTGGAAGACCACCAGGACGTCTCTCTGACCCTTTCCCATTTATGCCTTGCAACCACAAGTATGTAGCTGTAACCCAGTTTGGGGTTTTTTTTAAAGCTGTTTCAGTTATGTACCTATCTTTAGTTTGTTGCCACTGAAAACAGTCAAACTACATTGCAATGAATTTCAGTGAGGTTTTGCCTGTTCCTCCAATCGTTGAGAAGCCTAGCGCTCAATTGGTCTTTACGTAATTACATTACAAAATAAATGAATATTAAATAATAAAATTATACAACTACTAATGTTGCACTGAAATTGCACTATTAAAATGAGACTATACCAAAACATAAAATGCAGGGTTTCAAAATGTCAAGCCTTGTGTTTTCCAATTATATTCTTAAATGTTACAGTTGTTATAATGAAGAAAGGTATGAATAGGTAAGACTACCTGGACACAGAATTAACATCATTGTAGGCATCTTACTTTTGAAATTCCTTACATATTTTCCATTCCATCATTAGAGGCAGGCAAACATTTCTGCATTTAATCTAAACATACATGTATATTTAAGGCAGTATACTCAGGCATCAGACAGTTCTCAGCACATTAACCTCTCACTTTGAAGAAATTATCAGTGATTTTAAACAAATGCAATTGCTAGATAACTAACTTTGTACTTACCCAACACCACATGTAAATAACCTCGTATGCTGGACATTATCTTTCACAATCTGGAAGGTCACACTCTCATTCTGAATGTGCCCATCTGATATAAGAAGAATGTTACGGTGTCCTTGAGAAGGAAATAGCAGACTTAAGTAACGTAAGGTCTTCCATAAATCAGTGTTTCCCAATGTTGCAGTAGCAGACTGAAAAGTAAAGTATTACAATTTTAGTTTGATTTTATTTTATTTTTTCCTGAAATAACATATAATGTATAATTTAGTCTTTATTTCATTATACATGAATGCTGGTTTCCAAATATAAAGAATTCATTTTTAAGCTTTATTTGTTCCTATTCTTCTATAATTACTATTAAAGGTAGAGCTTAAGGTCCATCTAGTCCTGTATT
>VXBO01004674.1:0-54999 GCA_013400135.1 Rhinoptilus africanus
GGTGGCAAAAACGAGCGGAGAAATAATGAAGGCGTTAAGGGATGGCCATGGATCAGTGACCGAATATTCTGCGGGAGCGGTGAAGGATCGCAGTAGGAAACCGTGATTAGAGATGGGAAAGGCCAAATGGCAAAAATCCCAATAGTAACAATGCATCTGTTCATTAATGTGTGAATATGAGTAATATGAAAATTTAACACAATTATAAGCCCCTCAGCAATGCTGATGGCATAAAATAGATTGCGGTGATCTAATCAGCGTTTCCCCTGTTGAAATACTGTATGTTAACTATTTAAAATAACATTATATAGATTTTTTTTTTCCTTCCGAAAAACCCGTGTAATCATATTTAATTGATGTACTAACTTCGTTTCAAACCTCTCCTGACTTCAGCTGCAATTTTTACACGAGGCACTTCCACAGAGTTTTGATACAGAATCAGCAAATAATTGTCCTTCTGCTAATACTTAAAAAGAACTTTAATTCTGAAAGACAACGGTTTTCCCCACCCCTATAGCTTTACAGAGCTAAAGAGCTATATTTAATTACAGCTAGTTTAATTCTATTACGTACTACGTTAACGTATTGTATTTCCATAAAATATGCTATTCATACACCCAACCTATCACATTGCACTAACTCCTTGTGAAATACCTTACGCACCATGTCTTGGAAACAAACCTTTATTATGTCATTTATGTACCCCATTAAAAAAAGATTTGCAATTTACACACCTCTAAATAAAAATAACTGCTTAAAAGGTTACAACTGTAGAGCCTTCATCAATTATACAGAAGCAAAGTCATCTTTTGTTCAGTTCCTTTTTAGACTTCGTTGGGAAGATGAGGCCCTCAAATTAAGAAGAGAAATAATCACCGTATCTTGCTTGTCAAGCACTCGTTCTCTGGATTTATTAGAAAGTCAGTAAAACTTTTAATGCTTGCGCACATAATGCGCAGCATGATACTGGGAAACAAACACGGGAACCGCTGTTCCTAATCCCTACTCCTCTTGGATTCACCAGAACAACGTTGCGACATCCAAAATCTGAACTGTACTGTGACAGGTTTGGGATGTGCATCGGGACAAGTACATATCACCATAATCTACATTAGCATTTCCAAAAAGCTCTTCGCAATGCGCTCTGCCATTCCGAGTATCGTGACTCTTCAGTAGGTCTCCTAATTCCATCTCTGAGAGGAAACCGGGATTACAGCCCCACTTCTGAGCCCCACTTGAGCCCAGAAGACCCCCCCATTACCTATTTGCAGGGGAGGTCCTAAGGCACACAGTAAAACAATCCCAAGTCCCTCCACAGCACAGTATGAATGCACCTAGGAAAAGAGTTGTTCACGGGTTGTTTGTGAACAGTAATTCATTAATGTTTAGGAAACAGTTTCCTTCCAGAACCATTGTGAGAAGTGTTAAGTGTTGTCATAGAAGAGGATTACCGGTAGGGCACCAAAAAGAAAGGCTGAGAGGAAAATAACGGGAATCATTAAGAAAACCCTGGCAAAGAGGAGACTTGACTGAATTAATAGAGATACAAATTAATCCACAAAAATGAGTTCTGCTGTCTCCATTCAGCAGGTTTACCAGTCGTTAGCTCTTTCTAGAGATATTTACGGCGTGTTTTTGTTTTTCTTGTTTCACCCTTGCCTCTGTTGCTCGCACATCACCGGGCATGGCAGTGCCCACTGGCGAAGGGCTCTCCGACCCTGCCAGCCGCTGTGGCAGCAGCACCCTGGCTCCTCCGTGCCCCCCGGCCCTTCGCTCCCATGCCCGGCACCATGGCGCCTGAATCCCCCATCTGCAACCATGAGACGTGGCGACGGATGCCAGCAGCCCCTAATTCTCACGTGGGCCTTCAACGCGTGGAATTAAACCACTTTCTCGGCGGTGCAGCGGTGCGGCGTTACCCACTCTGGTTTGAACGCGGGCATCCATACGCGTTGGGCGCGCATACACACGCGCTGAATCGCTCTGACTGTGGAAAAGCAAAGCAGCTAAGCAAATTATCATAAAATTGCTTCTGAATCTAACTTCTCGGACGCTAACAAGCACGCCACTGCCCTTCTACTTCTGTGTTTGAGGCTTAAATACAGCTTCATTGGCTTATTTACCCAAAAGACTTAGAAGTTTTCACACTGAGAAAGGAGCAGTTTGTTTCCAGGAAGGGGCCAAGGATACAAAGCCATAGTAAGAGGCACCATTTTTAGCGCTGTCTGATCGATTTTTAATAGATAGACTATTTAATAGAGGCTACTTCCAGAAGTTATGTTATTTTTTTTCAGGCACTCCCTTCGGGAGTGACCTAATCCTACTCTCAATTCAGCGGCCGCGCAGATGCACGTGTACCTGAACCTGCCTCGGCTGCCTTCCAAAAACACAGTCCCACAGCGCAGCGTTCCCTTCAGGCCTAACCTCTCCGGTAGCTCTTTTCAATCCATGCTCCAGGGTCACAGTCCTGGAAATCCACTTATAAAAGCTTAGAATGGTCTTCGCTGCCAAATCTCTTCCTATTACCTCCTTCTGCTCCCGCTGATTATTTACTAAAAGCAAACTTCAGTCTCATGCAGCTGCCTGCTTCCAGAGAAAGGAATGTAATTCCATAATGCTGTAACAAGGTGTGGGACGGGGGCTCCCCACATGAGGCTCTTCCAGAAGAGCCCTATTTGAAGAGGAAATGGGAGAGCAAAGCTCTGACATTATAAAGAAGAAACAACTATGATAAAAGGGAAGGAGGCTGAGGTAAGTGGACCATAAGTTAGAGGAACAACGTGACTCCTGGAGCCTTCCAATCGCATGGAGTCAGGGTGTCTGAGCATGGATGCTCTCCCACGCAGATGCCCCACGTGCTCCCTCCTCCATAACTGCTGTGAACAGCTCTTGTCCTGGGATGAAAGAGAGACTCCTTAGAACAAAGTAAAAGAAAGATGTTTGGCCTCAGCAAGGATGATGACATGAAGTGTAGCGGAGTGGAGAGAAGCCAGGAGTTGCTCGATACCTAGCCAGACCACCAGACATTTCCTGCCAACACATGTCATTCCTAGAGGAGGAGTATTTGGTCGGCACAAATGATCATGAATAAACTTTAGCATTGGCTGATATACCTTCCACTTCTGGCAAGCACCTTCTTGTATATTATGAAAGAGCTGGCAAATACCCTCCATCCATTATTCACCCTTTTCTTCTGCTACGGTCATAAATACGTTACACCTGTTGGCCACGGTGCCGTTGGCCACGGTGCCACTCACCCTTTGGACAAGCCTCACCTATCCATGCGCCACCCCACTGGCACCCTCTTCTGGGTTCAGGCACCACAATTAACCCTTTATGGTTTAAATCAGGAAAGAAGACTAAGGGCAGATTTCCACTCTTCCTTTAAAAGAGCAGACAAGCACATACGCAGCCACAAGACATTTCTTGTCTCGTGGGCCAAGAAATGGGACGTTTTATGCACCCATTTTTTTATTAGGAAAGTCCTACCTATACAAAATCAGAAACAATTTTCATAGCAAAGAAAATAAAGCAGCTATTATGAAGAAATGGTTGGTATCAGCAGGTTACGCAGACATACAGCATCTGCATACACATATGGCTCTCCATCAACAGAATCATGCTTTTAGGGAACTACTTGCAGCTAGGCAAGACACTATGAATCATGAGCAGGCACAACACAGAATGTATTTAAATTTGGAAATCAAAGACCACACGACATACATTTTTCTCTTGCCTTCCAGGAAGCACTGCAATTTTTCACCAGTCTAAAAGCATTTTAAACTTTTGGAGAAGACAGGAGGGAACACCTCTATAAAGGTAAGTAGTTTTCAAATGTAGGACAACAGTTGCTCTGGTGTGATAAGCAAGAATGTGGTGCTAAGTAAAATACTGCCTGGGGCTTTGACTGGGCAGAAAGTAGCATTCTGTTGGGTTCTTTTTTGGCTTCTTTTCTTATATACAAAATGGTTTGGGGTCTTTGGGCACAAACTCACGGAGACGGATGAAGTATTCAAGTTTTGATGAGATATTAGGACGCTACGGTGCTCTGGCCAGCACATCACAGTATGGCTCTTTCTATGCCACTCCATCACAACCACTGTGCACAAAACAGCTGGGCTACATATGTCCATGGGTGGCTTCCAAACCTACTAAAAAGCTCCCTTCTCTGGCAAGGATAACCAGCCTTCCTGCTCTTGGAATCTCCAGTCCCACCCCAGCCACGTTAGCTCCCACAGCATTTTATTTCAGAGGACAAAATCCACTTCTGTACCCACGGGTGACCGCAGTTACCTGTGGTGCACAATGACATCAGGTTACCATAGTATTCTTGTTGCACACACTTGCATAGTTTTCTGTGTGCTTAATAATACAACAGTTGTTTTCCAGGTGCTGGCTCCCTTTCGCAATACCCATCATGCTGCATTAATGAAGTATACACTATATGAACGATAAGGCATTTTTATTGTGATTTCTGGCACAAGAATACTGCTTCTTGTGCTAAAAAAAATAATTCACATAGCCAGAAAAGGTTCCATAGCACAATAAAGACATTATTCAAGATCTTAAAATCAAAATCATCAATCTATAAATGCCACTAAAACCATGATTTTACTCTATCCACAAATATACAAGCAGTTATTTTTACAACTGCTCACCAGTGCTTACTGCCAGTCTCGCAAGAAAGCTACCTAAAAACACGAGGACGTTTCTTCGGAAGAAAAGGTTCGACTGGTTTTCAGCTACACCATACTACCAGTTGTTGAACTAATTATCCCTTAGGATGTAAGCGAGGAGCCAGCAAACCACAGCACAAGGCAGGAACACATGGGTAAGCAGGACAGGGGGAGGGCACAGGGACTTCTTACGCTAGGTTTGTGGCCAAAACCAGCATCTCATTCAACTACACCCTCAGGAACAGTCAGGCTATTGTCTGAAATTTTAATAGTTTCCATCACCTGAATGCACTGGCAGTTGCAGCGTTAGCGGTGTACTTTTTCAGGCTGTCTTGCTTCAACAAATGAGCACCTACTCCAGGAGCAGCGTCACACTCCAGGTATGACACGTACAACGCAAAGAAATCAAGCCTGTCATGGAATACCTTCTGCCAGTCCTTCCATCTCCCAGCAGCAGAGCCTATGTTCATTTTGGGGATACTCAGGCAACGGTCAAGATTTTCTCAGCTTCCATCCCCTCCATTGGCATACAGCGTCTGGGCAGAGTCTGCTGTCAGAACGTGACGAATTCGGGTATTTCTGGAAGTCTGTCATACACTCTTCTGGACTGACAATGTCTACGCCAATAAAAGGTCCACAAAGCCTTTCTGAAGCCTGCACACCCGACAAAACCACCTCTTTCCTGAACACAGCGTCGACTCAGGGAGCAACGCTGCATCCCCGCTCTCACCTCAGAACGACAGGGAATTCCGTCTCAATCTCTGTTACTTCCAGCGCACTAATTTGTAGAGTACATCCCTCGTTGCCTTACGTACCTTAGTGACAACAGACCCCATCAAGGCTACTAAGTGTACGTTGCTTACCCTCTAAACAGCAATAATCTAGAGTTGCAAGCTGCTACATGATAAATGCCGCCTGTTCCGCTGTTGGGGGGGTGGCATTCCTATTTGTGTGCCAGGGCAGCCGGACAGTGGCGTGCTCCACTCGCACCTCCGTGAATCTGGCCTTCCACATCAAACCTGCAGGCGCTGCTGGGTGCCTCCGATTTGCATGGAGATGGGGCTGCGTTACTTGCAGGATACTCCCCAAACCACTACAGCTTCATTATTCCCACTGGAACAGCGCAGTCACTGCTCAGACAACCTCCATCTAAATCCTTCTCCTTGCAAATACATTGTAGGATGTGCCCGGTCCTTACGGTGGAGAATTGATTGAATCTCTGCCTTTCCCGTCCTGCAGCAGAGCTACTGCATCCCCCCAGAGAAGGGCACACAGAGGCACTGTGAATGGCACTGGATGCCATCCCGCAGGACAATATATCTTTTGTCACTGAAATTTGTTGGGACTCAGTGCTTTGGATTCCCAAAGGCATTCAGGAGCATAAATCTCATTCTGGAAAGGAATTAGGCTCCCGACTGCCTTTGGAGATCCAGGCCAGTGAGTTGGCCGAAGGAGCCGATCGCGAACGCATTCTGCCAAATGCGGCGTTGCGCTGGCACAAGTGTTGCTGGAATATCTTTTTCAGCATACACGATCTTTAGAATGGTCCCAGCTCCCTGCTACCACCGTCTTCTTCGTCCTTAATTAAACTAACAGACAAGAAGGAAGCAAGTTATTTAACCTTACCAAACTTAAAAAAATAAGCTAAATTTTAACAACATTCCCCGCACCTTCCTGACGTGCCAAAATAACAAACGGAACGGAGTAACTCACTTTCAAACACCTGAACGGCAACCTTTTCATTTGTCACTGATGTTACAATTACACCAGTAGGAATTCTTATGAAAAGAAGGGCAACAGTAAAATTAAAAAAAAAAAAAAAATAAATTAACCTACACATGAAAAAAGAGAATTTTGTCCTAATCTCTGTTCTTCAGCCTTCTAATGCCCCTTTAATTCCAGGCATCTCTAAATGAAAGAAGGAATTGATTTTCTCAGGATTGGTCCACCCAGCAAAAACAAAAACCCCTGTCAGTTGACAGAAGGAGGCACTATACCAAACCTGAGCTTCACTGAAATTCTGAAACCACAAAGATGTTTTAACATTTCCAGAGACTATTTCAAGAGTAACAACATAAAAACAGAGACATCTGGAATTAAATACCGTTAAATTTCACTTCGGTTTTATTTTTCTGTCTCAGTTGGACAGAGATACTCCACTGAAATACATATTCCCCTGAAATACATTTTTGTATTAGTGCTACCGAAAGAGCCAGTTTCTAATTAAAGGACCATAATGTCTTGTTAATATTAACAGAGGGCAATGTTTTTGGTCTGCTAATTTTTTACATCTTCAGCACATCCTTAATAAGCAAGAGGGCTTAAAAAAAGCATTCAACGAGATGACTATACACTAACTTTTTATGGGTATTGACACATCATTAAAGACGTTCTAGGAAGATTCCACAATTTATCCTTTGACAGAAAAGATCTTTTGTGCTGATCTGTCTCTTTTTAAGTAATTAAATGCTTTCTCAAAAAAAAAAAACCCTAAAACAAAACCCCAAGAGAGCCAAAAAGTACACAGTCCGAATAACCGTAAAACATAAATTGAGAACTACAGTGTTTGGCTAGAATTTCAAGGAAATCCTTCTGAAGCTCAGCCTCTCCGCTTCTCAAATCCTAAATTCAACAGCAACAATGTAACCCTTCACGTACAGTTACTACGGCATTTTTACCTGAAAATCTCAAAGCCACTTTTATCAAAATGGAAAAAAAAAAAAAATGAGTCCTGAAGTGCTCGTAATTTTCCTCTAAATGACAAAAGCAAAGACTGTATGTGATGAAGCTGAGGAGACCATTTTCTCAATAGCCTAGCTTTCAGCCCTTGCCACGGCCATTATTTCCCACCACCAAAAAGTACGCGGCTCTGGCCTCCAGATGATGAGCTGCAATGGGAGCTGCTGGTACCCGGGGCTCTGTCCCTCTTGGCTTTCCTTACATGTCGCCTTTACCTTGACAAAGAGGGAAGAGGAGCCTTATTTGCCAACACAAGAGAGCAATAAAAAAAAAAAAAGACAGAAAAAAAGAAAGTGAAACAAGCACTCTTGTCACAAAGCTCCAGCTTCTGCTGTTGAGGCTTGGTTGGGGTGGGTGGTGGTGTTTTTTGGTTAACTCTCACTGCTCTTGGCAACGGGCAGGCAGGGCTCCGTTGCCCTCCCCCGGCACCCCTGGGTGCTCTGGGCTCAACAGCACCCTTCCCGCTGCGCGCCGGGATGCCCAGCGGGCTGGGGGAGGAAGAGCCTCTCTTCCCAATGGAAGTCACGAAATGTCCTGCTGCAGCTGCACCGAAGTGCCTGTTACCGAACTAATCATCGGCTTCCACCCCCCACCCCCTTTTTTTTTTTTCTTTTTTTTATCCTCTTTTTATTTTTTTTTTTGACAGCTGTCTTCCTATCTTCCCAACAGGTGCTATTAGGCCCTGAACAATGGCGAAGGCTTTTAAGCCACTGCTGTTGACAAGTGAAAGGGAACAACAAATGGCTCGGTAGTGCTCTTCTCCCTGGGTCACTCAACCAATGGTAATAGTTATTATTTTTATTTATTAGCTCTGCGGCACTGTCCTCCATTGTGCCTCCTCCAACCTCCCCTTTCCGTGACAGCAAGGAGCTTTTTAACTTTTAATAAAAATGGGCGAGCGCTTAGCTCCTGAGCTGGCTCTTTCTGTAAAGTGCACGGCTAATGAATGTTGTCCATTTAGATCTGGATAATTTATGATGTCAGCGGAGCGGAGGTGGGGAGGGCTGGATCCAGATATGACCATCAGTTACACTGCCAGGAGTGACAGCGTAAGGAGAGGTGGAAGTTGGACAAAAAGAAGAGGTTCCCCCCTCCCTGTAGCTGTTTTTGCAGGATAATTACAAGGTTAGGCAATAAATAAGACATTCCCTCTTTTGAGGTTAACATAGTTTTTCTTTACCCTTCTTAGCATTTTACCAACCCTCTTCAGAGAACAATGGCAGATGGAGGAAAAGTTAATTTTCCCTTAAATGAAAGCGGCTGCACCCATTTAAATGATGCACTCAGACCTGTTACTGCTAAGAGAAAAAAAAAAGGTGCCAAAATGTTTTCTGATCCTAATAATGATACAAACATCCGTACGCATTTATTTACTAGTTGAGGTTACTCAATGAATAAACCGTATATAACAGACAAGCTCCATCAAATGCAAACCCTGTATTGCCCCTGTCCTGGCAAACCAGGTAAATACGAAGGCAAATCAGGGAATTCCATGTCCAAACAACATCAGTAAACCAGCAAGTCAGTCATCTGGAAGGGGAAATACAATGCTAAAAACCATCAAATTATTGACATATCATGGAACAGGCTGGTTTAGAGTCATACATTACCAAATTGAGGTAAGAATATGTATATCTTTTGTTATTTAAATTATAAATTGATATAATTGTGTAGTGAAAGGGCTACAGTCATCAAACTGTCTGTGCACTTCCTAGAGTAAATGTGTACTATTTTAATTTGAACCTAACGATAACACTGAAAGAACCATAAAATACTCATTTGGGATGTTAATAAAAGGATTTTAAAAATGGGAAATAGAAAACTGTAAAGGATATCCCCCTGAAACAACCAAGAAAACACACAGTAGGCTGAGATTTCTATTCTCTTTAAAAATACGACAGACTGTTTTACCACTGGAAGTGAGAATTAAAGCACATACGCCTGATGCTAAACAACTACACATCCTGAACTCCTCTTGCACAACATATGTGAAAACAAAATCTCAATCATCGATTGCCAGATGCCAGAAAGATACGAACAATAATAATAATTAAAAAAAGATGTACACTATAAATCAAAGCTTCTGAAGTGCAGGTAGTTTCACGGTAAATCAGACTGCTAGTTGTGATGTAAATGGTATTTGCATGGAAGCATTATGTCAAATTAAGTAGAAATTATTAAAGCTAATGTCATCTTTGGACTTGCTTAAAATAATCTTCCAAGATTTGCATACAGGCTTCTCCACCGAAGTACCGCATTCCATCTGCCCTGACAACTTGTTCTGTTTGTTCTCACTTGTCTCCATTCATGGAGTTTTTGGACTCTGTTATTTTCGGCGTAAATAGGGAGAGGAAATACATTGGGTTTCCTTTTGATCGAGCATTTTAATTCCTGAGTTAGGAAGTAACATCGAGTTATACAGGTGGTTGAGCCATGTAACAGTTGTGACAGGTAATCCCCAAATAAGCAAAGAGAAATCAGAGAAAGTCTATTGCTCACTGCTCTTTAACATAATAGTTCGAGACAAGGGGAAGGGAAAGTCATAAAGTAAAAGCAGAAAAGCCAAAGAGGGGAAAGGAAAATAGAGACAAAGAAAACAATACTGAGAACAAGGAAAGAACAAGACTAAGAAAGGGGACTCATTTGTCAAAATCCAAAACGCGCTTATATTACACAATGCACTGAAGGAGTAGGAGAGTCAGGGCAACTCTGAGCCGCTCCCTGGCTATTGAGAACGGTCACCAACACCGAGCTCCTCCTTTCCCCAGCCATCCAAGAGATAACCGCAGCAGCCTGGGTAAACATGAAAGAGAGGAGGTAAAGAGCTACAACACAAAATTCCGCTGTCAGAAAAGACAACAGGATTTAGATTCAAGCATAAACTATGCCTTCAAATCAGTGCCAGAACTCCAAAGGGACAAAATCTTACTTCTTTCTTATCAGAGAGGAATCTTACTCATACCCTGCAGCAGAAGTTTTCCAGGCTATTTTAGAAAACTTAGACTTCCTCCATTCACCTCAGGATGACACAACTTCCTCTGCAAAGAGTTGTCCAGTTCCACAAGAAAGATCATCTGCATTCAGGATGGCTTCACGGATCACCAAGGACCAGGAAGGTGAATGCAGGGCAGGAACAGAATACCTTCCCAAGAATTAAGGTCGGTCACTGAGGAGCTCTTTACACAATGATGACAACCAAGAGGCACTACATTCTCCCTGGGAAAAAGAACACAGACCCCAGAAACACGGAGAATGTCAACATTTCCTCTGATGAATGGAAGTTACTCTAAAACAAGAAACAGTCCCCTTATCTCTGTGCTACCAATCTCATCAACTGCCAGCTAGAGTTAGCCTTCTCCCGCTTTGTCCAACAAACTTGTCCTCGTCACTCTGGGAGCTAATTTGTTCCACTGAAAAACAAGGAAGGAGTAGGTGCGCTCATCCTCCCAGATTTCTCAAACTACCTGCTTGAGGAGGCCTGCCTCTAGTGCTAGGGCATGGCTGAAATGAGGGCTTTCTCACAAACAAAACCAATTCTTTTTTGCAATTCCAAAGCATTCGCCTGCACAGTCCTAACAAGATCAGCGAACTGAAGCAGGACAGAGGAGTTCAGATGAAGAAACACTTGGAAGGGACCGCTTTCTGCCACATCTGCAGTTCAAGATCTTATTCATTCTTCGCTTCTAAGGCGTGGGGGTATGAGACTTCTGGCTTCTGCTGCGAATGAGCAGAAGCTGCACTCTGTTTTATCACGCTGAAACCTGGTACCAGTGATCTTCCTATCTGTGTTCTCACCTCGATTATTTCTACCATCCATGGCCACAAAAGGAACAAGGTATCTTCTGAAAAGCTCCTGACTGGTGCAGAAAGCAGCAAGTCATCTAGGCCAACAACACGGGTCTTTAGGGATCTGAAGTTCTTATCACTCTCCTATTTCTCCTAAGACTCTGGCTTCACATTCAAAACCCTCAATGGGACCACATCTACCTACTGAAAGAAAAAAAACCAACCCAAACTTCCTTCTATGACTGTGATCTCAAACGTTAACCGAGTTATAACTGATCCTAATGCATGATCTGAGAATTAGTGAGATAATTCTTACGAGGACCTGGACCTATACTCAGGAATGCAATCTTGCAAGACCTAAAAATGATCCTCCTGACAGTATAAGTGAGTACTTTTTGGGAATAATGGCTCCTTCAAATAAAGACTAAATCTCTACATGAAAAGCATACTGGACCAAAGAAGGGATGTGTGAAAAATCCCAAAGAACTGATCTGTGCAACTGTACCGCTGTGATTCCTGGCTCTGTCTTCTTGTGTCTTTATCTCTGTGGGCTAGCTCTGAACTGTGATTCAAACTACCTCCAAGTCCCTAAGTAACTCGGCTAAATTTTAATGTTTGCACTGAAATTACTTCAGTCAGAGAACTGTTGGTATTGCTGTGAAAAAAAGAAATCAAGCCAAGTCTATTATCAACTGTACCTCAGTTTTAACACTGACACATCTAAAATAGGTTCATGAACTCTGCATAATGACATTATCAAATTGTTACATGGGATCTTTTTTTTTTTTAGATTGAATTTTGTGACTAACATTGACTTCTCATGTATGGTACCCACATCTCTGTGCTCAACAGGATGCGGTTTCCACACAGATTTGTTTTGTACCCAGTGAGAGATGTTTGGAAAAAGAACCGCACACAATTCAGCTTTTCTTTTTCAACCTCGAGACAAAACTGGGACCGAAATCTTTTCTTTTAAACCTACCTCTCTCTGAATAAGAGAGCGAAGTCTTTGAATAAACACATATTAAAGGTTTCCCTGGTATGCGTGTACGAAGGAGAGTCATAGCGAATACGTGTGAGTACACCAAGCACAGAAAAGGACCCAGAGTCACTATCAAAAGTGGGGTCGGGAAACAGAGGGATGCGGGGCTCCTGTGGAGTGAGGCAAATGACAAGGGCAAATTCCCAGCTTGCTTGAGAACAGGGGGTCTGGGAAGGTGGGGTCTGGAGTAATTGCAGAATGGTATAACAGGGAATTTAATAGATCAGAAAAGGCTGAATGGGATAACAGGCCCATTGTTCAGAAAGTTCTCTTTTGTGACCAGTCTTTAAGAGAATGCCAGAGCAACAAATGACTTAATCCTGGGGGGATGCTATGGCGTAAATGAAAGCAGTCTATACCTTGAAAGCCGATGGAATAAATTTCTGTATCACATAACCACGCTGATGACTGCAGCTTTCAGCAAAGTCTTAAGAGTTGCAATTGGCAAAACCCACACAACCATGCCCTCCAATGTCCCCCTTTCCCTCTTCAGCGGCATTTTCCTACGTATTTGGGGGACAGAGAGGGGAATAAGCCATATGAATGACAAACAGACGTGGTCAAATGCCACGTAAAATACAATTGTTGCAGGGAAAAACAGAAGAGAAAGAAAGAATTATTCTGTGCTGGCCTCCCTTCTCTCCCATCTTCTAACCACTGAACTCAACTCTGAGCCTCCTGGCTCCATGAGCACAGCCATTAAGCACTACACCACCAATTCAGGCGGCTTCCTGCTCCCTTGCTAAAGAAATGGAAGTGCCTTAATAGACACTCGGTGTAAAATGGAGGCTAACCATCCAAGTCTCTCACAGAGCATCATACGTCTTTGGGAAGCTTTCCCATTTGTTCATATATTTCTTGAGCCCTATAATAGCAGATGATGGAGCCGGAGGGTCCCATCTAATTCCTGGTACATCAAAGACAGCGTCTTTCCAGTTATTTCAACGCAGGCTAAATCTGGAGTACAGAAAAGGCAGCCTAATTAAAAAAGTAAAGGTCACACTCTAGGGCATAATAGAGAATACGTTATGCCTATCCTCGCAAGGATGGCAGGGTCGGTACTGTAAAACGGAACAATGCTAAAAATGGCACCATCAGCTTTTGCCTTACATAGAACAGAAGAGCCAGGATACAATTTGTTACACAGCCAGGAGATTAAGGAGAATACAAAATGTCTGGTTTTCATAAAAAAGGTAGAAATATGCATTTCTCAGTCAGTGATAATATTTCTTCACCAAAGTAATAGAGTCTTATTTCTAAAAAAAAAAATCTTGATCTCATTCTAACTCAGGCAGAGAAGTGAAATGGCGAAATGCAATGCAGCCAACTTTTTCCAGATCTTTATGAATCCTGCCCTCTAAATTTGCAAATTCCTACTATATCTAGATGGAACCTATTAGTGGGTTCTAAATTAGGCAACAGAAGTTCTTCAATTCTCAGAGAATCTTGTGAATGATATTCAATTCTAAAACAACTGATTGAGGAAAATTATTGTGCCTTCCAAGAATTCAGAGTTGAAGAAGTGTAGCTCAGCTGTGATCTGTGTTTTACTTGGTAGGCAGTGTGTCGTACTTTTTATCCCTATTCCCATTCCTCTTTGCCTTTTGCTATAAAAAAAAAGGAGCACCATAGGCGTGCATCACTAGAGCACTCTGCACAAAAGCTAGGCTGAGTTTAATTGAAACACTCGCTTCCATATATATTTCAGATACTTTTTGTAAGTTTAAAAACATATAAAAGCAGCTATTAGCACTCTGAACATTTCTTACTTGGAGAAAATAAAGGAATAAAAAGTTTCTTCCATCTTACCTGAATTACATTTGGGTAGTTCTCTGTGGGGCTACTACAAAATCCTTTAAGCTCACTAGTCTCTTCGCTACGTTAAATTAATGAGGCATCTCAAGCATTCACTCTTCTACAGAAGAGTGTAGATTCTCCAGTCAGACACCTACAAGTCACTAAATCGGAAACACTGACCTAAGGGTGACATCAGTGCATTACCCTTGCACACAATTCGCACTGTAATGTAAAATACAGATGATATTTGGAGGATTAAGAAAGATGAGGTGTACGTTGCGTGGATTTTTCAGCATCAGTAAGGATAGGCTCCAGTGGATGCAGTGCGGTTCTCCTGACCACTAAACCAGTCTACTTTCATCAGCCTGCAATACTACGTCCTCCTTCATGGAAACACCCCAAACACCCAAATTCCAGGAGTCCCGAGGACAACGCGTTCCTGCTACTCCATGCAATACTTCAATTAAGGCTGAGCTACATTAACTATGATTATCAAAAAAAAAAATCTATTTCCATAATGCCACTTTTTCTCCACTGCTGTAACTCTTCACTCCCAAAGCTGTATTTATAATGAGATGGTGTGGAGTATTTTCCATTAAAAGCCTCGGCAGGAGTTTCTGTAGTTTTTCTCATGTATCACAAGTTCAATACTCTTTCTGCATTTGCTTCACAATAACCAGTCCATTTCCAAGTGATTAATTTTCTATTCTAAAACAATGCATTCCTTTCCCCTCTCATTTTGCTGGTGTGGGTTTTTTTTTTTTTCTTTTCTTACCAAAAGAAAAAAAAAAATTCTTCGTCAATGACATCATGGTATAAAATTTTCAAAGCAGGTTTTAGCGGGAGATATGCAGATTGCTTTGAAAAGTTACCCTCATAAATAACAACAAAGTACTGAATTATCAAGGCTGTAACTCAGTCAAGAGGTGCTGTAACCATTTATATTATATGACCTCAGCAGAACCTCTTGATTGAATTGCAGCCTTTCATTAAATCCGGCACTCCGTATTATTTTCTCTGAACTAGAGTAAATCAGAATGGCAAAGAGATTAGCCCCCAAGCCCATCTCTTTGTGATCTAGAGGCATATAATTTTTAACCATTACCTCGATTTTATTTTGTAACAGAAAAAGATTGTGCATAATCTACTGTGTCAATACTTCCTTTCCCTCTGAAGTGGCATAGTTCAGTGACATGACAAAAATAATACCGTGTTAACCGAGGTACGTGTAGAAAGTATAATGCTTGTAAAGGAGCAAGATGCCGCTACTGAAAGCTAGAGAAAAGTGGGGAGAAAAGGGAGGCAAAAAGCAAAAGAGGAACTGTAGATTCCTAACAGCACTGCAGATTCATTCACAAAAAGTTGGAAACCAGAAGGGACCATTAGCTCATCTAGGCTCATCTTCTATATATATTACTGAATATTCATTATTTCATCAACCAAAATCAAACCGTCTTCTGATTTATTTCTAACTACCATTTTACTAGAAGAGAAACAGCTGGCCTCTGAGTCAGGACATTCCATAAATATCTCCCTGCTTTTACTGGAAAGTCGTGTGTGTAGGGATGAGGGTGGAGGGATCCGGGGTACTTGTAACACTCTCTCTGTTCATCTCCAGCTGGCTTATACAACGCTGCCTCCGCAACGCGAGAGACAACCTCCACACCGGCGGTTCTCAAACAACCCCATGACAACAATGTCAACAATTTTAAACTTTTGATGGAGTGGGTCCACGCAGGAGCTCCTGTGGTCACGTAAGCGGCCAGAGCAGCGGGCCTGCAGGAATCATTTCTCCAGAGCACGCTTCCCAGGCTGCTCGGCACACGTTAGGAGGCAACTGCATATACCGCAGAGAGCAGGAGCACGTCGCTCTGGGTGTACAGGTTGTGTCTCACACGGTTTAAGGGAATCCAGTTTTCCCCACGGTTCCTATCATACGTTGGAAGAACATGGCGCTTTCGTTATCTGGCCGTAACTTCTCACAACACGCTTCAGTTTTCCTTATTGCTTGGACTTTGCCTCCTTTCAAAGCCCCTACACGTTTAACTCGGTAAGAGAAAAGCTACAGTAAGTCCCTTTGCCTATTTTTCTTATATTTGTGTAGCTGTTAGACATTTTGCAAAGGAGGGGAGTACCAGCCAGCCCTTCACAACAAAAGGGCTACTGTCACCGCGCCAGTCCCAGACATGGTGGAAACCAGCCCACAGGAAAAGGCCTGGCTCCAGTCTTAGGTCCCGGCCGAGTACAGTCACTGCATTCACTCAAATTGGCAACAGGTCTCAGTGTTCCTGGCTTTGAGCTGTGAACAAGGGTCGGGATTGAATAACCAATTATACAACCGCTGACTGAGTTTATCCAAGGTTTGCAAACTGCTATAATAGCCCAGTATTCACTGACTGTTTTATCCTTTTCCAGATATAGTGTCATATCTCCCCTTGTGCTCCATTTACATGTCACTTTATTACATACATCCATTAAAAAGGTTAATACAATGTCACAGTCAATGCCTAAATGTTGCCATTCAGTATCCTCGCCTTGCTCCCCCCGGTACGTTTCATATAGGCGCATTTCTTTCTCCCCCCCCTTTCCTGTGCTCACACACACATACACACACGCACTCTCTTTCCTGCTGCAAGTTAAATCAATTTGCCGTCAAGAATACAGAGCAGCGCGTGAACAAAGCGGTAGCCAAGAGTCAATAGAGTAAAAACTGCACGCTCCCTACAGTTGCCAGTCACGGTGAACGCGTCGTACCGCTAGTGACGGGAATAACCTTTAAAACTCCCAAAGTTCAGATAATTACTTCAAATTGTAGACATTGTTGAGACTCCCTGATTCACCTGGGGCTCTTAAACGATCAGGAAAGTTCACTCACTCAAAAAGTCTTTTGAACGGCTTTTCTTATTTTGGGGTAAACGTTAAACGTACCAAAAATGGTTCTTCTCTGATTTTTAACGCTTCCCAACTTGACCCCACCTATAACCCAGACGCGTAGGAGGCTGGAAAAGACTGGAAAAAAAGTAGAACCAAAATCCCCTGCATCTTCCTGTGAATGACTGATGGAGATCTTGCTTAAACTTTGGGGTTTGTTTTTTTGTAAAAGACTGTTTTCTCTGATCACACTGATCATCTCTGTATAGGGGTTTGCTTCTGGAAACAGAAAGAAAAGAAAATGACTCAAAATCTCTTCCAGGTTCACTTTTTGAGATAAAGGGATTCCTGTTACTTTTTCCATTTCCGTTTCCTACTGCCCTATTAACACAAAATGGTATGAGAAACCAAAGATGAAATTTTACCTTGCGATTTCATACCATACGGCATACGAAAGCTGTTTTTGGTTCAGAGTGAAGGTATTTTATCCGTGGTCAGACTGTGCCTCCAGGCACACGCTCTTGTGAAGGGCTGTACAACAGCAACACGAATCACTGCTGTTTGCCTATACGGTATCACCAGGAGAAAGGTAAAACTTCTGAGCCGAGCAGTACGGCAGGGGATCCCCAGTGGTACCACGGTGAAGCTACATTTATTTTACAAATTACAATTTGATTCCTGATCACAAAAGCCAATTTTAATTTAACTTTGTGGCTTTTTACAGTTAGCAATAGGGCAGTTGAGATAAAAGACTTAGATCCTGGCAAGTGAAAACCTGAGGATAATTTTTATTCTCCCTCACTTCCCTGGGGCTTGAGACTTCATCTTTTTGGTCCAGACCAGTGTTCTAAAGCACAACAAAAACACACCTATTTCTCTGGCTTGTCTGACCGTGCGAGTCAATGGACACAGACAAAATGTTTTTCAAAATACTATTTTTGTGGAATCTACTTGTTTATTTGTAGATTATCACAGTCAAAAAAAAAAATTGCACAAGTACTTGAATATCATCTAAACTGAGCGTTCTATCGACTCACTGTTAGTATGTGAAGTCTGCCTGCAACAACGGAAAATGGAAGACTTTTCCCAATATGCCCCACTTCAAAAGAACATGAAATGCACTATCCACATAAATTGTACACTATCCCTAAAGGGAACAAACCCATTCAGTCAAGTGAAAGTCATTCATCAGGGTAAGACTTCAACAAAATGTTTTGGTTTGCTTTTTAAAAAACGCTTCACACGGGTTTTGGATAATGTGTATTTCCCTTCTGATGAGTGCTAAGGCTTCTAACACCAACTCCTGACGCTTACACAGACTGCTGCATGTGATGGTACCAAACTGGGCTGCAGGGAGATCCTATGATCTTAGGTCCTCATTCCTCAGTTCAGGAAAAAGTTAGGGATACGTGAAGCATTGAGATGCACTGTTAGAGGAGCAGAGCAGCCCTGACATACTAAATGGAGAGGCACCACAACTTCACAGTGTTTCTTTGACTCTCAATAAAAACTGAAAATCTCCAAGAAGCTCCGTTACTCAATTCAGGATTCTAAACAAGAAAATCATAGCCAAAACCTACTTCCAATGAATCACTTTCCTATCTAAAAGCCTGTACGTAAAGTTCTTTCTTTCCTTCTTTTTATTACGTCATGCCTTTTCAAACACGCACAATGCAACTGCCCACTTTTGCATCATAAAAGATCTGTAGGCCCCGCATTGTTCAGCTATCAGTAATAGACTCTTGATTGAGCTGGACTCTGAACGACACATAGTAGCAGCAAATGATAAAAAGAGAGACTGGAGAAAAACCCTCCCCTCGATTTACTCCTAAACCAAATATCTGCAAGCTACGTGAAACTCTATTAGCAACAAATTACATTATAGCGCTGTTTATGAAAGCTATGGCAAGTTGTTATCCAAAACCGTGAATTACCTCTGAACAGGAGAGAGGAATGGGACAGTTCTTTTGGCAAGTGGAGAGGCTGGTATTTTTCCTTCTGTTTCCTTCTCTTTCCTAATTGTTCTAAAGAAAAAAAATTGGGGCTACATTTTGTTACCACAGTTTCTTATAACTTCTTACAGCTTTGTAATCTGACTTGGTACTCATCTAACTAAGCCTGAAGCAAGGAGCTTCAGAATTATTTAAGGAAGAGCAACTCAGCTGAGCCCCTTTGAAAAAGGACATTCTCCAAACCCTGAGTTCTTTTTCCTGCTCATTCAAGCACAAAAAGGAGAAAATGGGGCTGGAATTTCTACCGCCAAAACCAAAACAACAAAACAGGACATGACACACCTTGGCAAGTGTACAGGCTTTCAGACAGAGAAGGATGCAAAACTGCATCATACTTGGACAGACGGTTCCTACAAAGAAAGGCCTAACTTGAAAATACTGCTATGAAAAAAGGTTCTTTTTTTCTGTTTGGAAATGCTGAAAGTTAAAACTCCCACCTGTCACCCCTTTTTATTCATAAATTAGCATCTTGCAAGTGTCTGCAGTTCTGGTCACCACACAAGACGCTCCCAGGCGCGCTGTTCTGCAGGAGGATATACAACTTCTGTGGCATCTTAGTGTTTCTTTAGCAACGTTGGGATCTCATGCATCAGAAGATGACAGCCTACAGCTTCGTAAAGTAGCTACAGCAATCTGTGCTTCCGTATTTGGAGGAAACCAGTATCTGCTGAAAGATGGCGAGCCTCTCAAGTAAAACCATCGTATTGCCGATTTATGGAGCGGTGTTTTCATTCCACTGTGAGATGGCTTCTTGCAAACACTTCAGTTATGTACAACCACAGAAAGAGGACAGAGTACAATACTTACTGATTGCTAACTAATATTTTTGTCTCAAACCTCAAAGGAGCTCTCTCAAACGATGAATATGAACGATTCAGATTTCATGAATTTGAACACCAATCTACAAATGTTACTAGCCCAGTCTGTCCCACAGTCCACAGACCCTGAAAGAGTGGCAAACACTCTGATGAGTGATCAAAGTACCTTATTATGATATTTTTTAAAAAATAATCTTAAAAATAATCGGTTTACTTCCTTCTAAATTTAGTGAGAAAATCTGACTGTTTAGTTTCCAACCCTCTCATCGTTCTTCCTTCTAAAACCACCCTATTGTGATCACACAAATAATTTTCATTAATAAACCAAGTGAGGTATTAATTAATATCTAGCTATTCAATCCTTGACAGAAGAGAAGAATGAATCACGAGTTTGATTTACTGACTCCTTGAAACAGGTTCTTAGGGGAACTAAAGAAATTCACAGATTAGAACAAATTGTATCTTATGGAACTCATTCCTATGGAGTTCTTCCGTTTATAATTGTGCCTTTTGCTATTCATGCTACTTCCCTGCCCTCATCAAAAGAGGAGTACAAAGAAGCAAATGTGAGGGCAATTTTTTCCTGATGGCTAGATGCCCTAATACAGCACGCTTTTGTATCAGTTCGCTTCTTAGCCCAGTGTTAGCAATAGCCAGTTTTAAGGCAGGTTGAGTAATTCTGTCTTGCTAATTGGTTATTTCAGAATCATATTATTATTATGCACAAGAATCAGGATGCTACCACTTTCATCAACCTTTGTTTAGAAAAACAAAGATATGAATTTCCACCTCTTCAATTTTGAGACTGCAGTGAAGTGCTGAATTGCCAGTGGTTGGTAGATAGCTTCTATTTCAAACACATATTTATCTGTGTTAGCTGCAAAATGATAGGGCTGTACAGAAGTAAGGATTCACTTGTTTCATGTTCCTAATCTTCTGCTGAATATCCCTTCATAACTTGACTATAAAGGGATGGATTTATTTGAATTTCATTTGTGATGTCATGCAGATTGAAGAGCTTTCCTAAGCATATGAAATGCAAGAAAATCTTTGGAAACTTTTCTCTCTGAACATGCAATAGGTATAATGAAACAGACAGCAACCAGTGAAACTTAAGAGAAACAGAACTTGAAATCTCTCCGACTGTTAACATTTTAACCACCTTCAGTCATATTCATGTTGTTACATTTTCAAGTTATTTTCCCTTTACAAGAAACATAAACATTGAGTTGCTTTGATATTTTAAACCCCGACTTAGAGACCGTTTTAACCTCCCTCCTTCCAAGTGTTAACTGACTAATAGCTCTGCAGCTGTGGAAGAAAACATCTCTCATCTCCCCCATGGTCCGGCACCTTCCATTTATGGTTAGAATGATTTCATTATGTTTTCCCACTGCTGGCTGCCATACTTTTTCCCCTAGCTCTCTCCCCAGCCCACTGCTAACTGTTATAAACCTTAGAAAGGATTTGGGAAGCTATCACTCAGAGCACCACTGAGCAAGAGCCAATCACCAAGGCAAGGGAAGCCTTCTTACCTAAACAAACCATTATCGGCTCATCTCATGTCTTTGTACTCTTTTTTCGCTATTACCTCACGGGATTAACTTTTATCTCTAATCTCTGCTCTGGCCAACTGTCAGGGAGCCTAAAAGCTGCCTGTCTTTTAATCTGTGTGTAATAATACTGCTGTTACTAACAGATAACTGTGAAACAACATGGAGGGAAGGAAAACACACAAACACAGAGGGGCTGATTGTTAGAAACTGCTGTGCTAGCTCCTACCTGAAAGGAGAGCAAGGTCCCGCGTGATGTCCATATTGCATTCCCTTCATTTTCTCTTTCATGTTTTCCTTTTCAATCCAAACCCCATTGAAGTGCTTTCATTTGGAGGATCTGTTCTTATTAACCAGTTTATCTGCTGTTCAACTTGACATGGCCAGGTTTCTAGGACTCTGAGAAAATCCTCGCCTACTCATAACTTTCCATTAAACAAGCAAAAAAAAAAAAAATCAGGATGCGGAACACGACAGAAAATAAAAAAGGAAAAGAAAATTAATATGAGGAAAGTAAAGGGAGATATCCAAGGCTTCAAAACAGTCAACATTTTAGAACTTGCCTTGAAATAAATAAGTCTCTTACTGGGTGGCATGTTTACCAGGCAGTCGGGCTTTACTTCAAGTTAATTCTTTTATAAGCTACCCCCAAAACTACATTACACCGTGTTTGTTAAAACAAGCCTAAGACTGAAAGAAAAACCAAGACTACTTAATTACGGCCAGGTGTGTAGGGAAGCAGTACTCCCAGAATACGGGGTCTTGTGGGGTTACAGCAGGGAGGCAAACCCTCATAAAACTGCTCTTGTAGGGGTGTTGGTGGCATTTTTATTTTTTTTTTCAGATTTTATTAAAAGCTTATTAAAGTCAAAGACGGGCCCTTTGATTTACATCTAGTCCTTGAAGGAGTTTGAAAATCAACAGGGGAGAGGAATAAAGGAGGCATACCAAAAAATCTCAGCAGGAGAGTTATGGATACAGTGTTTTAAGGAAGTGGTTGTAAGGACAGAAAGGATATAAGCCTTACATGAAATAGCAACAGCAATTAAAGCAAGTGTGTCAGTGATAAACGTATTTCAACTTTGCACTATATAAATCCAAGGATTCCAGCTCAGTATCTTACTATACCTCTAAAACCCTATAAAGCAAACTAATACACTCCAATCATTCTCCTGATGTGAAAACTTAAGAATTAGGCCTCGCACTATCCCTTGAACAATCAGCAAACTCAGACTTTAGGGAAGCTAGGAGATGTAAATCAGCACACGTCAAAATTTCCTCCTGGCAAGTCCAAGACTATTACTTTGAGGGCTGTTACTCCGAGGGTCCCAATTAGAACTGATCAGGCAGTTTAGCATGGTGCTTTTCATCATGAGATCTCAGTGCTTTACAAAAGAGGTCATTATCGTTACACAAGTAGTGGTGTAGCTGCTTACTCCACGGGTATATGGCAGAAGGAAGATTCGTGGGGAAAAGCAGAGGACTTCATTAGATCAGCTGATGCTGACAATGTTTGCCTGCCCGTGTCAAATGTGATGACGACTTTGTACATCCTAAGAGTTGTGTCATTTTCCGGCTTTAGTTGGAAAGACATCATTATTTCCAAGTGGCGAAAATAAGGCAGAAAAAGAAATGGCTTGCCTGAGGTCACCCAAGAAGGCCCAGTGGCAGAGCCAAGGTCTATTCTAAAGCTGAGCCAAGTGCCAAAATAATCAGGGCTTTCTGTCCCCCTCTAGCACCTGGGTGAGCCGCACCTGGAAATGAATGAGAAGCCAATGAAGGCGTCAAAAAGCAGCTCCAGTGTGTCCCCTGTGGCTAATGTCATCCATAAGAAATCAGAAAGGCATTCTGCAGGAGTGATTCTCTTCCTTGTAGGGTCTGAGTATCAGCCCTCTGCACCACGTACTGTAATAATCACAGCTACAAATCACAGCGGCAAGGATTACAGCGGTAGGGTCCAGATAGGAAGGGCAAGGCTGCAATCTTCAGCCACGCACAAACCAACAAAGGGAATTTACAGCTACCAAAGCGCCTGACACTCCAGGAATAGACGACATATCAGAGACAGTGCCAAGCATGAACTTGGCAAAAGAGAGAAAAAGACCATCATGAATGAGGGAGGGGGACTGGCATAACATTTTATCACCCCTCAATCCTCTCCTAATGTCTGACATTACTCTCTCATCTTGACTGTTTTTTGGGGGAGTTGTTCTTAACTCCATACTACTTGACCAAAGACAAAGATGTCCCAGCAGACAGAGCTAGCTGTCCTTCCACTGGAATTCAAACTATCCGACTCAAGTCATTATTCCTGACGATATTTTGAATTCCAATGAAGAAAAGCAGGAAAATTATAACGAATCCTCCCATACACCAACCAATATGTTGATGACCACTGCCTGCATATTGTGGTATCTCATCACATGGTATCTATCTAAATGGTTTGTCAGGAATTTTGAATAGGTAACAAATGAGGAAAATTACTGCCTCTCTTGCCAAATGAACAAGTAACCACAACTATCTGTGATTATTTAGAAAAGAAAATAGAGGAGCGCCTAAGAGCGAGGCTTTCCACCTCAGGAAGAGATCACAGATGATCTAACAGTGTTTGCAGCTCAGTATCAAAGTGCTGCTAGATCTAAACACGGACTATGCTGGTAAAAACATCCTTAAAAAAGCAAGGCAAGGAGCATTCCCTCTCATTCTGCGTCTTGATACTAAACTAAGAGGGAAAGGAAAATTTCAGGCAACCAAATTGTTCAAAACCCTGTCCCTCCCACTTGTTTCACCTGACAACATGAAGTCTAAAGACTTGGCCATCTCACCCTGATACGCTTATGCTCAGCCCCAAACTACAGGTTCTTTGCAAGCATTACAATATTTATTCCTCAGCTCAGATCTGAAAATGAAAACAAACCACTCTATCCTTTCACTGCCACCTTTGAAATCCTTCTTCATACCACCGTCAGCGTTGGGCCCCCCATTTCATTTCATCAGAGTAAAAACCTACCTCTGTTCTACATTTAAGAGACAACATTCACAGTTTTTCAGACTGCCAGCACCAAAAACTAACAACCAAGTTCTAATCAGTGACAGAGATGCGCCTACGCTTGCTGCCCACTCCCACTAAAATAAGGAATCGGGGACACGAACACTAGCTTTGACCCAAGTGCCCAGATTAGCAACCTCCCACTTGCCCCCCCCCCCTCAGAAATCAATATATTGCTGTGTTTAAAAATGGTCTGCTGAAAACTTCTCAGAAGCAGCCTGGTGAGGGTGATTATCTGAGGATCTTAAGTGAAGGCTTTACTAAGGTTCTACTGTATACAGTACGTCTAAAAAAAAAGCCCACTAAAAATAACAATGAGAGGAGATGATTGTAGAGGATCTCACGCTCTCAGCATCGCTTCTGCCTTGTGCCCACATGACTGCAGTCAAGATCTCTCGTCAGGCCACGGGGGCTTGACGGGCCTAATCAATAGCTGTTATTTTTTTTCACAAGTGCCAACAAAAGAGAAACATAATTTATGCCACACAAGATGCTGAAAATAATTCATACTAATTGGGCTGCCTAAAATTCCCCTTCTGTCCTTCTGTTTTCGATTGCTTTTAACTTCGCAAACTTCGACTGTCCACGCTAAAATGCTTAGCCTCCGAGCTAGGGAAAAAACGAAAACAGAGGAGTAACAAGGGCGGTATTACTTTCTTGCTATCTGACAGTTTAAGCTGCCATTTCTAAGCAAAATTTGCATTGGATTTTAGTGTCTTAACTTCCTTCAACTGTTTTGTAAAAGACAGCTATACTGCAGGAGAACGTAAAATTTTGTCAAGGGAAGATTAAATGAGTACAGACCTCTTTCAGTATTGTCTTCAGAGAAAGTCAGAAGAATGCAGACAGCTGTGACACATTTTAATATCTGTTAATACATATTTTAATATTCTGCATTCTCATTAATCCCTGGGACTTGTAACAGCCCTTTGGAAGCACACACAGTAAATCGTAGGCATGTTGATCTTCTTTGTCGTCATAACTGCATACAAATATTACACAGCACTGCAGGGGGTCTTCTAGGTCATCAGGTTTGTCCCTCTAATACTACAGTCAGCATATCATGGGATGCTTTTTATTAACTTATAGTTCTTTTCTGTAAAATACTTGGGGTTTGGTTGTTTTTTTTTTCCTCCAACATGCTGCTCCAAAACCCCAGTGTTCTACCGATTAAAAAACTAATTTCCAGATCACTTTTATTCATAGCCAGTCTTTCTTCTTTTAGGGTCGCTGCCATGTCCAATAAAAACCGATGCTTGCCTACGTCTCCCGAAAACAGGCAGAATTTGGAATAGCATTTCTTAACTTCTAAGTTACTCCAGTGATGAATTTGGCTTACCAGAAGCCAAGCAGTTGAGTCTACAGGCAGAATTTGTCCTACCTTTCCCTCGGAGCACACTTCCTGTGGCTGACAAACATCGCTTCCTGAAACTAAGCTCAGCAGACACGTTATTATCCCTTACACAGGGAACATTTGAATAAAGAGCTAATGTAGGAATTGAAAGTTATTAATAACGGGAAGACCAAGCTAGGTAATAAAATATTCCAGAAAAAAATCCTCCACTGCCATTTGCCTACTAAACTGTAAAATGAACTTCCATGAGCTGCGTATTCCAATTAAAACCAAAACAAAGCAGAAATCGCTACTAACAACTATTCATGCTATC
The DNA here is from genome assembly GCA_013400135.1 of Rhinoptilus africanus. Classification (NCBI taxonomy): domain Eukaryota; kingdom Metazoa; phylum Chordata; class Aves; order Charadriiformes; family Glareolidae; genus Rhinoptilus; species Rhinoptilus africanus. The sequence goes on from VXBO01004674.1 coordinate 26,011, forward strand.
ACAGTAAAAGGTTAGTTTCCAGTCTCTGTCCTGCTGGGAGAACTTTGGATCCGGTGCATAGCTGTCTAACCATGGGCAGAAAGGTATGGGCAGCGATGTTAAGTGTTTGGTTTTACCTCGTACTTCTAACTGAGGTGACACAAAGAAGAGGTTGGACGCTTTCCCCAAACAAACGAAGATGCGTTCCAAATCCTAAAACACACGGAAAGAAAGAAACGTACAGGGCTGCCGGGTCAAAGCTGTTACTGGGAGAACAGACAGGTACTGGGAATTTGCTGGGGGGAGGTGGGCCTAGGAAAACGTTCTGCACACAAGGATGAAGGACAAGCAAAACTAAGGTGCGGTGAACTGAGGATGGAAGAAAGGTGGTCACTGGATTTTTATGAAAAGTCCCTGTTTCTGTAGAATTTTTACATAATTCCACTGCAACCGAGCAAAAATACACTCCAGGAAATATTATGGCATCTGAGGCTTCTTTTTTCTTTTCTTCAGTCCTCAAATCTGGGCTCAGGTCTTCAACCCAGTTGTATGTGAACTGTCAACAGAAACAGTATTTCAGAGTGAGCCTGCCCTATCCTTGACACGTTTGGAGAGGAACTTGGCTTGCTCCATAGTAGAATCAAAGGGAGAAACAGCAATCGGGTAATACAAAGAACTCGGGAGTTCGGCTCAAGTGTTATCTTAAGCCTTGAACCAACCTGAGAGGATCTGTGTACCTGTGACTGCACAGCATGGCTCAACTCCGACAACACGCATGTGAAAATACCCGAGGGGCAGAAATAAATTTTCACATACACAGTGTTACTACTTCGGGCGTTATTCTAGCGTGTCTACGCTGTTAGGATACAAGCAGCAACAAAATCAATGCATAGTCTAATGCAGAAGCTTTTTACCATTCGCTCCTAAATTCATTCATTTTCAAATGGGTTCTGTCCAAAATTGGCACACACACTTCCAACAAGTTATTAATATTTAGCACCAAGAATAAGGAAAGTATAAGCATGTTAATTACGCTAACCTGTACTTCTATTCTAACATGAGGGGTTCAATAAATGTAACACACACAACCCTTGCAGTGCAGTAATAACCCTCCCATGTGCACAGAGAGAAAAATGCTTTCTTTTTTGGTAAAAGAAACATTCTCTTTTATAGTGTTTTTGTGAGACTATAGTCTCACTTTAGTAAAGTGAGACTTTAAAGGGCGTCACTAACTATGGATATGGTTATATATATGGAAAAAACTTTATATTCTCACAATGACTTCGAAATTCAAGCCGGGCAAATAGAGCATATCGCTTTGAACAAGGAAGAATTTTAGAAAAAGAGTAATTATGACTGAAAATATTCTTCCGTGTCTTTGTGGTACTATTCTACCTGACTGTAATGGAGTAAACAACTCCTAGAGAGAGACAGGCAGGTGATCAATTAAACTCACATATCAGGAACGCGTTGAGTATTCTTTCAGTTCCCACCCGAACATTGAATCCTCGGTCAGAATTTCTCTTAGCAAGCAAAACTTGCTCTTTGCCAGTTTCATTAAGTAGCTGAGTGACAGATTCATGTACAGGAACAAGGTGGCATTATTAATGCAGAATTCGGAGTAATTCTTGTATCTATACCCCACTGTGTTGATTTTGCCAAAGTCACTGTTAGAATCACAGGTTAATTTACCTAGGGAGAAAATCAACTTTCAAAAGATCCAAGAAAGAAAACCATATTTACAAATGTGCCAGCTTCAATTTCAAGGTCTACAAGATTGCAGAAAAAGATAATAAAAACAGAGGATCAGTTCTTCTATTCTTTCAACATATACAGCAAATCAAATCTTCCAGATCTAGAGAGTGCTATAGATATGTATGAGAATGGAAATAAGAAAGATAACTACATACAGTGAAGAACAGATAAGAATCATCAGATGCATTACCATAGTTTTGAACAACGACAAAAATTGCACTTAGTGAGATAGTACCCTCCAGCTTCATCACACTCAATGACACATTTAATATCAGTGCAAAATTTATAGGATATTAAAGCAAACAAACCCATGTTTAAAGCAATGCTAATGTTACTTCAGTGTTTACGCACAAACCACCAGAAGTTTGCAAATTTAAACTTGACACATAGGCCTTAATCTGTTTTATAAACACAAATGGCAAAATTTGTAGAGAGTGCACGCATCTTGGGTGCAGCTTTTAATTTTACATACGGATTTCAACTTCAGTTTTTCACTTCCTTGTCCAGGTTGTTGGGCACTACAACCTTGTTTCTACTGCCAAGATATTACAAAGTAAAACATGGCAGCTGTGAGGCTTCCCAAAGGATCTAGGAACTTTTCTGGCCAAGAATAATGTTTGGGGTTATGTATGCTAAGCTAAAAGTGATCAAGCCATACATGTTAGAAATAAAGTGATTCCTTTCAACGGATTGGGTTGGATTTCCTCCCACTAACACAAAACAGTGCATATATGTCTATGTAGGTGCAGTAAGTATTTATTTCATTATCTTCTTTCCCCCTCCGTTTTTCTTCTTTGCAAGAGCCCCCGTGCTCATCCCCAGTTATTAGATATTACCGGAGACAAAAGACAACATGTAAAAGATAACCAATTTGAATATGGCAAATCTATTGTTTTCAATATTACATAAATCCAACAAAGTCCTCCTTTTAATATAGCAGCTGAAATAGGGATATTGCAAATTTCAAAGTTAAACAGCTTAGGTTTTAATTCTTAAGCATCATTTACACCGTACAAATATAGCTACCACCGCTCTTCTTATTGCTGACTACATGTAGCCCTTGTTCAGAAATTCATTTAGTATGCGCTTAATTTTAAATATTTGCTTAAATCCACCTTTGTAAAGCATGGCCCAAGAGCCTCCGGTTTAAGTGAATTTTATGCGAAGATAATACTGTCATAAAAAGGTTTTTTTTAAAACAAAAACGTTTATCAAATCTGGTTATTACAAAAAGGGTGTGAAAAGCACCATTCTAGTATTTTAAGAAGCACCTCTTCTAAAATTGTCATATATTTGTAAAGAAGGATTTGGAGAATTTTAAAAGACTCTCTCAAAAAAAGCTAATTTGTTTTACAGAAATAAAAAGTAAAATTAAGAAGAGAGATAAATGATATGAGCAGGTTTTCCAGGCCATCGTATTAGGAAGTGGGGCAAATTCTACTTTTTCTGTTAAATACTCACTTCTGATGACTCCAAATGGGACTTCTGGAGTAAACAAGAGCAGAATTGATATAAGCTATTTATACCCATAACGCCACAGTTCAACTTGTTTCATTAACCAAATACCACAGACAAAGGGATTTTAGAAGAAAAATGTGATGCACGCCTAAAAGTCTGGTATTAAATTATTCAATGCGCATTACTGTCTTACTCCTCTCACTTAGATTCCAACCACACCAAAGACAGAAATACCAGAGTTGGTTTTTGTCACCTCTCACAAAAACTTGGTTAATTAGCGTAGCACGGAGCGATGCCCCTGGTACACACGTGACAATATACACCCACACGCTAATTTACTCTGCCACATTCAAACTTAATTAGGTGTGGGCCCAAGCTGCGAGGTTCAAAACTGGATCTGGAAATGCACTGCGTTGGGTAGAATACGGGAGAGTGAGGTTGAGGTGATCCAAATTCAGGTCCCCAACTCTTGTTCCGCCCCTTGGCTCACATTTACTGTCAGACTACTTTTAGTCTACGGTCTCTGAGGCAAGAAATGCTTTTACAGTTTGCCGATACAAAATCTAGCCCACAGAATCCCAGCCCGAGTTTGCATTTCACAAGGTTATTACACCTGGCATTAAATAAAAATACTGACAATACTGGGCTTAGGTGACAGTTGTCTCTTCCACGTGAAGGAATACTGTAGACCTGAGACATTGCAGTAGCCCGGAATATATGCTATTACTGGCTAATTAGAAAAGTGACAGAACCACTTTTTCTAGAACAGTGCTGATTTTAAAATGTTTTTTAAAATAGACATTTAACCATATTCATTTTGTTTATTTTTCTAATGTAAGTGGAAGACATGCAGGGTTGCACTTTGCTTGAAGTAAATACTAAAGAACTATTAGAATGTAACATTTAACATTTAAATCATATGGGAGACGGAGTCCAATTTCAAGGAAAAGTAAATAGGTCTGTTTGTGAGTTGCACTGAAAGCTGAAATGGCTTCATTACATCCATCAGCCTCATCTGAAAACTGGACACAGCCTTTTAAAACCATTAACCCCTTTCAAAACACTTCACTGACATCACCTTAGGTTTTTCTTTTTCCTCATCTGTGAGGTTCTAGGTGGGTTTTGTGCGTGGTTTTTCTTCCCTTTTTTTTCCTTTTCTCTAAGCTGTTTGCATTATATTCTTTGCACTTTCAGGTGGAAACCATACTCTGCCACAAACTAGTCTTTGTACGTCTAGGTGGAAATGTAACTCCGCTGCAGACTGACGGCGGGTCTCTCTGTGCCTGTACGCAGAAGCACTGTGTGTGTCAGCACAGCCCCACAACACACGTGCGTTGGCACAACGGCACGGGGAGAACGCAGGGCTTTATAACCCCTCCTGATGATTTAGTGTGCAAACAAGGGAACAGCCTTAGAAGAAACCAGCACTGGCCAATCTTCTTTCCCAGAACGGCTTGAAAGGAGAAGGTAGGTGGCCATCCAACCTGTAGGCTCTGTTGGCTCCAGTATGGACAGGATCAAGTGGATCAGACCTGGAAATTTCGCTGCTGGCAGATACTGAGCAAGGAATGTATGAGCCTCAACATATATACCATTGGGACTTTCTGCACTGCACAGAGACCGAAGAGAACAAAAATTTTCAAGAAAAATCAACATCGAACCACTTGTGATATACCACTGGATTAAAGTTTCCTTCTCCTGAAATCATTCTGGAAGAAGGTTCACTTTGTCGTCTGAATTGCTGAGACGATGTTTAACGAATACACAAACAGAAAGGAAAATATTCTAGAAGCTGAGAAGTGAGTGCTAGAAAGAAGAGTGTAATTTAATAGTCTGAAGCTGTCCGATATACAGTCTGAGCATAACCACATTAAAGGAAACCTTGCAAACCACCAAACTGTGAGCTATCTGTACCGAAAGGCACACCAAATCCTTTTAACTACAGCTCATCTTGGCTGAATCCTGTCAAGGCAAAATTAGCCCATGCTGTTTACAACTAAAATTACACACTACCGGTCCATTCAAAGCTTTCTTGCTCAAGGTCTTGCCTAGCACGTTATTTGCCTTTATGTATTTTTTCCAAAATACAACTTGTCCAGAAATTGTCTCAGAACTCTACCCGCTGGAACTGGTCAGGTTTGAGAATTTGTGCACAGTATTATTTTTACTATTGAGTATTACGTCTTAGCATCACCCCTCAAGTCCGTCCACCTCACCGAACAAGAGCTTCCCCACAGCAGGCTTTAGACAGGTATAACAGTTACTCCATAAGCTACGCACCGGCTGAAAGCTCCACCCCTGACACAGGGAAGAGACTTCTAAAAAGGGTAAAAAGCTTAAACAGTGTAAATGATATTGGAGACCTTCACGCAACACAAGAGAGTTCCAGCAGGAGATATTCTGGGCTTCTAATCCAAAGTTCACTGACTTCCATTGACTTCAGCAGGCTTAGACAATCACTAAATAAGATCACAGCTAATAGATTTGGTTTCGCTGAATTCTTGAAAGTGTTAAAGAATTAAATTATCCATTTTATTCACACAGAAGAACCAAACTAACAGCAGTGTAAATTTAGGTAGCGAGCATCTTTGAAGGTGAGCAAGTAAGGGAAGGACATAACACAGCACCCCTAGCTCATTTTCTTTTTCCCCTTTTCTGCCAAGTTTGCCAACAAATGTGCCAAGTAAGCTAAACTATTAAGGTTTTATTTAATATGGTTATTTCTTTTACTGCCATGAGACAGCATGATGCCATCATTCAATGTGATGCAGTCACTCTATGGCTCATCTGTTTCTTTGTCACCAATGACTCTACAAAAACACAAAAAACCCCACAAACCCAAACAAAAAACACCCCCTCCTAAAGTACCCACTGTTCTCCTAAAAAAAGAAAGGATCCACAGAAAGTCAACGCAACCAACTATGCCCTCTGGTAACTCAAGGACAGGTCTATTTAAACTTTTCTGGTTCTTTTAACCCTATGAATAGTCAACAAATTAGCTGAAATCACCTATCACAGAAGACGACGATATTACTCATGTTCACACACATACCGAAAAGAGAAAACTTTTGGATTCTCAACTATTATTTTCTATCAAGCAGGCTCAACAGCCTCGACGCATCCCTCAAATATTAACTTCACATCCCAATCTCCATGGAAAGGTAGGGTTAGGAAAGAAGAAAGCCTAGGAATCCAACCCAAAAGTCGGACGCTCTAGCACTCACAATGCAGGCTGGAGACAGGAGCATTAGCTGCAGTCCTCTGGTTTCTGGAGCACTGCCAGCGTAGCCTTTGGCTTTAAGGAATTTGGGTGACTGTGTCCTGCAACTACCGTTAGATACGTGGGAAGGGAAGTTGTACCATGTTGAGTTTGCCCTGCAGGCAAAACTTAAAAAGTCAAATTGCCTGCGTCATAATATTGTCTCATCGTATCACAACGAAATGTCATGGCACAAGGCATTGCACTGACTCTGAAAATGCTTCAAGATCTTTCATTTTCTCTTGGCCAAGATTATCTAGTCTACTTGATACAATCTGCCTTTGCCATGCATATGCAGGGCAAATTTAAAGTTTAGAATTACAGTTACGATACATGATGGTTGTCTGGTTGGGGAGAAGAGTGTTTGCACTATTTACTTTAGAACCTTTCATGCGTTTAAGCTGGTTTCAAGGTATTTCAAGCTGGGTGGTTAAGGGTTAAATTTCCCATGGAGTTGATGAAGTGGAGCAGGTGTTGTCAGAGCTTGAATTAGCCCACCTAAGTTAGATACCTAGCGGTATAAATATCCTCCTTAAAATATGGAAGAGAAATAATAAGTCAGAATTTTTCCACCAAGTATCTTCACCTTGTAATATAGACTTTTATGCTTCAGGGAAGGGGTTAAATGGCTTCTCTTCTGAACCACAGAAGCTGTTGCCGTGATTCAATGTAATGGGAGCGGGGAAAAGAAAGAAGTTACAGGGCAGGGGCAATTCTACAGGAAGGAACTTAGGTCTAGAGAAAGGCTTGCAATTAACTTTTTTTATTTACCATTACATTTCTTTCAGCAAAGTCCAAAAAAGCGGGGAAGGGGTTCCGACTAGATAGTTTGCAAAGTGTTGCACAGTTCTGGGAATACGATCAAAGTCCATTTCCTACATTTTACTGTTTATATTTCCTGTATTTCACAGCTGCACATGAGCCTTCTCATTCACATGAGTTTTCCTTCCGCTGACACTCCGCAAGAGCACTGACGGAGATCTCTAACCTGGGCCTCCTAAAACTATGGTCTAGCCGCAGTCCCTGTAGTTGTAAGAACATCAAAATGTTCTCAGAATGCTCAACATACACACTTAAAACCAAAGATGTGACAACTGTAAAAAATACCAATGAAAGGAAATGGTTTATACAAGAGAACCAATCGACTGGCTCTCTAACAGGACAAAAATGAACAGAATACTGTGCATTAAAGAAGAGTAGCATTAATTCTAAACAGTTCATACGGTTGACTTGCTAGGGTAACAGCTTGCATTAGGATGACACAGCAACCTCAAAAGGAAATACCCCTAAAGCAGCCATGGACCTTGTCCAAATTAAAACCATCTGAACATCTTCTTGTAAGACAGGCTGCAATATGACCTCGCAGAACACTGGCCGCTCATCGGTAACTGCTTGTACGCCCCCTCTTATCCCACAGTACACATGCTAACTCATGATCAATGAAAGAAGTCAACGCTACATCAGTTTACGATAGGTAAAGACAAATCACGGAGGGAATAATACCTAGAAGTAGTTGACAAGTTGCAAATTCTTATCTTTAGTTTACCTCATGATAACTTCCTCATGACCATACCCTGAAACTGCAGGAAAACGCAATAATTATACATTTATCTTGGTTTAAAGTGGTTTTGCTCAAGAGGGAAAAAGATGCACTTAGTCTTCTAGCTTAGCGTAAAAGTGTCTGCTCTAATTGTTTTAACTTGAGGGGAAGTACTTATAGGCATTCCTCTTATTGAAAAATATCCTACAGGTTAAGTCCAGAGTTTTTGACTGGGGGAAGAGGTGAACAGAAATGGGGTGGGAGAAAAAGCACTTACAATTATATATTTTGGAGCTTCTTCACAAATTGAAAATAAAATCCACTTAAAAAGACAATATCCAAGGTAGAAATCCATTTTTAACTGGCCACATCAACTGGTCAGCAAACATTAAGATTCTGGAAATTCTAAAACAAAATCTTGAAGGAAATCACAAAGATATATTACTGCATTATGGAGGTGACCTATTCTTTTATAAAACTAACGTTATAGTTACTGGCAAAGAAAACACAAAGTAAGCATAGTCTCTGCCTCAATGAGCTTGTAACATACCAAGTTTTAAAAAAATAGTATAAATGCGGCGCTTTGTCTTTCCCGTCCTCCACAGAAAAACAGAAATAGGCATCAGTTTACATTAGCTTCTTACAGGAACATAAACACATGCATATGTGTACACACACGCAGAGAAATATACAGTCCTAATCTTAGTTCTGTTGACTTTGCTCCTGACAGCCTACCAATGCCACATAAATGTGCTTATCTCCCGTGTTTTTCTGAAAGTGCTGAAAAACGTCATCTTCCATGACCTAGACAGAAGCAGAAAAATCTAGACATGCGACCACTGATTAGCAGTTCACCTGGAGAGGAGAGAAATACTGAACATCATCCAGGACCACAGTGGATAAAGAAAGTTTTGTTCCAAGGTATCAAAACAGACACTTTATTAGGGAAAGCAAAAACCCACCTCTTTTCCCGTGTCGGAAGCACATCATGTTGGTACCACTGAACACAGATGCAGCTATTTGAATGTGCTTACACCCTGGCGTATCTATCAGAGATAGCTGGCAATAGTCAGCAGGACACAGAAGTTTTTGTTTGTTCACTTGGGGAAGAGTTTTATCAATTTAAGCAATGCATTTACCATTATAGCTTTGAATGCAAGTAAGTATTTTTGCAGCCTAGTTTATAGTCCTTCCTAGACAACAAACTAAACTGAAAATGTCACTCTCTCACCAAAATAAGAACAACAACAGAGCAGGTCATGGCAATATACCGATAACTTTAAATTTGCATTTTTGGTTTTATAAATATAGGGACTTCAGAAACATATTATATTTTGGGATGAGAGATCTGCAAGAAGAGTCAAGAACTGCATTTAATAGCTCATCTAACAGAAATCGCCGCTTAATTAAGAGCCTAGCAACATTCTACACTATATTGACATTGCAGTGCACTTTACATAGTCATGTCCTGTTGATATCAAATTTTCACTATTATTTTTGCTATTACTGTCACTTTTCTTGCTTGCCTTGGAGATGCTTGCTTATGCTCGTCAAATCTAGTTAATGGCTGCTAATGAGCTCTTTCAAGAATACAAGTGGAAAGATCGGAACAGAAGGTAAGAAGAAAGGGGAAGTAATATACGGAACTGAAAGATGAAAACTGAAAGAAAGGAGGAATAAGTAACTGGAGCCTGTTTTTCTTCATGTTATGCATTTTTTCTGCCAACAGTGAGACAAAAAGCGATGGAGCAATCTTTCCTCTCCTCTTAAAAAACAGACTTCAGGTAAATCTTCCTCCACTTAACCCAACCACACAAGAAAGAAATATATGGATAAACATTCTTGTAAGTATCACAGGTCCCTTGAGTTCTGTGACACCAAAGGGCTCCTTGGTCCTTGGGGATGGGGATGGGTTTTATGAATTCAGCAGCACGAATATTTGTGTGCCGGCAGATTCCTCCTGTCAGGCTGGGGCATTCCACTGCCCCCACCCTCTGTATGTGTGCTCTGTCTATCTTCCGAGAGATAATAGTGTATGTAGATATCTCTTACACCTTTGGATTGTCAAACATAAATCAGTTGGCCAAAACCACTAAATACAAAGTCAAAGAAATTTAAATATTGACTTGAGTTGCAAAATTCAGATTTTGAATACCCCTAAATTTGATGTCTAAGGTCAAGAGTTTAGGTTCAGTCCCGCACCCAAGTGGAAGCCAGCTGAAAAATGTGCTTACCTGTGAAGTCCCAGAATCATTTGTGTGAATTGACAAGGTTTTACTACATATAGATAAGATTAATGGAACCTTTCAAAGTGCACAAAACTCTCAAAGGTTTGGAAGTACTTTTTAATTTGAGTGAGCAAAGCAGACACACATTTGTACGTCGAAGGTACTGGGCTCTAACTCGGTCTCACTTCCATTTTATACATGGATAATTTCACTGATGTCATCGGAATTACCTGTCTCTTAAAATGGTGTCATGCCAAAGAAGATTCAAGCTATGTGTCTGCAAGGAAAGGAATTTGCTAAAGAGAAAAGACAACAAGAACAACATGTGTAAATTAGCCTTCACAGCATTAAGTTCATCACCATCTAATTTTAAGAAATGCCATAACTTTAACGGTATTCGTCACCAAAGAGATGGCGACAGCTTGTTGCACAAGTCATGAGTCAAACATCAGCTCTGGTGTGAAAGGTGGAGAGGGAGAAGATGTGGAGATGGATGGAGTAAAGAAGCAGCAGTCCATCTCAGGAACCATAAGCAAGCCTGGCTTCGAAGTTCAGTTCTTTTTCAAACAATTAGGGACACCTCGCGAGGCAGAAACTAAACCTGTATCATAGAATCATCGAGATAAATCCTTGTAAGCAGGAGCATTTGGCAATGCATCTTCCAGCAGGGCTTGGTGCAGATTTAAACAATACGCTACACTACAAAACACACACTATAAATGATCAAATGAAACTGCATCAGAGTCTGAACTCTTTGATCTCCCTAAAACAAAATGCTTGGATTTTGGAGAAAAAGGTTTCCATAACAGCGTATCTTTTCTTTATTTGAATTTTCATTCACATCAGTCTGTTTGTCAAAAAAGCAGTATTTTATAGGAAGTACTTGCTTTGATCTAATAACATTCCTGACCAGTAGCAGCTCCCACAAAATCAGAATTTTAGATTAATATACTATTGATTAAATTCTTACATTAAGGAAACGATATTAAACTCTCTACTAAAAGGTGTCTGGTATAGCAGTGTAGCTCCAGTATTTATCCATGAATAGGAAAGACACATCAGAATTCAACGTAAGGAACCACACAGCTCCTGCAAATGCTAGCAGCAACAGCAGTCGTGTGGATGTATGTATGGATGGAATTTGGTCCTACATATCCACAGCCTCCTGAGCACAGATGCATACGCCACAACTAGTATTCCAGATTTTAATAATAAATGGGACTTGCAGTAATCATTTCACATTTTAACCTGAAAAAATACTACAACTCTTTAGTAAGGGATGGGAAATTTGAGGAAGTTGCTCCTACTTCAATGGTAGCGCCGTTTAAGAGGAAAGATAATAATGATGGCTCACCCAAAGACTGAATACAGTTATTTCATAAAGAATTCAAAACTTCTCCAGGAAGACATGAACATCAGAACCGTACTGGAATTTAGGATGCTGCTCAGAGAGCTGCAATGCTGTGTTACAGCCTGAACACGCCAAAAAGCAGAGATATATTTTAAAGGTGGAAATGGGATCAGCATCTGCCCTGCTGAATTACGTGGTACTTCAGCATCCGACATTTCCTTTTTTATCGTTTATATAATTACTAAAGTTTTTGAATTCTTTTCTTAAATAATGAAATTCTTCACCCAAGCATAAGAACGAAGAGTGAAAAGAATTATACTGGTATTATTTGGGGAGTATTTTCCATTTTAACAGAATTTTCTTAAAGAAATTTAAAACTAAAAGATAATGAAAATTTTAAGAAATGAGGTTTCAAATTTGAAGTCTTTCTTTTCCTACAAGATATAAAAACAGTGCCCTTATTTATGTAGGAGACAGACAATACAAAGCATGATGTTTTTTTTAAGGATTCCTTTCATTTGGCTACCTGACACTTGGAATCATCTGTGGTCTGCTGAGAAAAAGATTACCTATAGCCATTTTTTATGTACATCCTTTTCCTAGGAACGTGCAAAAGAAATGCCTGAATAATCCTTTACGGTGTTTTAAGGACAGCTTGCAACCTAAGTCAGGGGAGCAGCGTCAGTTCTGTACCAGTTGAAAATCTGTTGGCCAGACAACTGTAATGAGTGGGAACCTTAAAGGCACAGAAAGCTTTCCTTGTCAGGATTCAGATCTGCGTAATCCACAAGTGCTCTCTGACTGGGAAGCACTGGTAATGGACTATAGATCCTGACCACAAAGGAATAAGGCACATAAGAGAGGGTCTACTGAAATCAATAACATGTATCCAATCTATGATTTTATTTCCCCCTACAACCCTCAGGGCTCCCACGTGTATGTCATTAATCCAACAATTGAAAGGTATTTTAAATATTTTCATTACTAGGTACCTCCCGTTAATGCTAGTTATGAAAATCAAATGTACGTTGAGGCAAAAGGGGGGAAAAAAAAAAAAAAAAAAAAAAGACCGGCGCTTCTAAAAAGGCGGCTTTATTTTTGGCAATAAAAATTTAGAGCCCCCCCCTCTTCCTCCCCCCCAAACCCTCAGGTTGATTCATCTCTCATTCAAATTTAAAATGCACAGTGAGGCTGCAACAAACCCCCCCCCAGATTGATATGCACCGCGCTCCGCACATGGTTCGGCTCTTTATTCCCAAGTCTGGCATGGCGACGTTGGGTTTTGTGATGTTATTATTTCAATATATGATAAACAGGGTTCGATATAAAACCAGTGCAAGGCAAGTCCCCTTTAAAAAAAAAAACAAACCCACAAATTGTTACTATAGCGCTTGGAGAGAAAGGGAGCGAGGGATTCACAATGCAGGCTCAGAACTTGGCAACCTGTAAAAGTGCCCAGTCGAAAATTACTAACAGCTGGAGATGACAGTTGTTTTAACAGCTGAGCTGACAGGATTAATTTAAATGCACTGAAATCAAAAGTAGATAACACCTGTTTAGTCTTCCAGGGCCATTCGACAAGGTAGGCTAAAGGGAAAAAAAAAAGCAGAGCCAGGGCTGTCTGTGGGAGCATGGGTGCGTGCGTGTACGTGCACCCACGTGTCTGCCTCCCCCTCTCTTTCTCTCCCCCTCCCTCCGTGGAGGACGGAAGGACTTCAGAAAAGAAGGACATACTTCCGAAGGCCGGGTGTGCGGGGGAGATGGGGGGCTTGTCACACAATAACACAGAGGCCGACCCCCCTCAGCTTGAAACATCTGGTTCCCATTGTGCCCACCCTCCTCCTCACCCTTCTTCCCTCTCTCTCTTATCCAAGGTCTTTGACCCAAACCCAACAATGGATAAAGATCGCCGGATTTTAAAGCTGCAGTTTCTCACTCCCGCATCGCAGCGATCCTCCTGGGTTAATTAATGCCTTCTCCTTGAGCTCCGAGTCCCTAAAGCTCCCACGCGCTCCCTCCCACCCGCCTCTTCCCCAAAACTAAAAACAAAACAAAAAATTCCTCACCTTCTTGCCATGCCAAAGCTCGTAACTCGCGTGTCCATAAAATAAATAAATAAATCCTACAAGGCATGTGAGGAAACGTGCGTGAAACAGCAAGAAATTTTTTTATGTGGCAGGCAAGGAGGGGGTCATTTTACGTTCGCCTCTACGGTTACGGCCACCGAGAAGGGAGGACCACAGCCCCACGTTCCAGCACAGACCTCACTCTATGTAAGAACACCAAGAGATTCAACAAGGAGAACTCTCTGGTCCAGGAAAGAAGAATGTAGGAGGAGGAACGGAAACCAAGTCTTTTCCTGGTAGTACAGCTACCGAACACAGCTACGGGGCCAACCCCACGTTGCACAACCACCACCCGATAGCACCAACTCCGCAGCGGCACCCTTTGCAGAAATCCCGCTGAGGCAAAAAGGGAGCTCTGCCTGTGAGGAAGCTCCCGAATCCCCGCCAAAGGCTTCCCAACTCAACCTTCAATCTCGTTTCTGGTTAGGCAGATGAACGGGGCTGACTTGTAACGGACACCTATTTCCAGCCGGCTAGTTTCCTCGGAGCTATGTCTAGTCTTTTCTTGTAAGTAGGACCACTGTCAGGTGGTCTCCCAAGCAGTAATTAAACTCCACCGCTGCGCAGAAGTACACAGTTACTATTATCAACCACACTTTAAAAACGCAGAACTCGGACACCAAGAACGAAGTTCATGTGGAAAATCTGTGGGGAAAAAAACCACAAAACAAAAAACCAGAAGAAATTGTATTTTCTGACTCTGCTCTGCGCTTTTAGCCGCAAGACCAATACTTCCTCCTTGTATTCCTCCAGGGATGGAAAACCCCCAGCCCTACAGTTGGTAGGATGATGCTCAGCTGTATACTTTATACAACAACGGGCTGCGTTCAGCTCTTCCTTCTTGTTCCACAACCCTTTGGCGGGACGAAGGTGAACGGAAAAGCTCACGCGCTCACTTCAGCTAACTGCAAGCCTATCCACCACGCCGTCACATCAGTGTCAAAGCATGGTTGGCACCTTCAGTTTCCACAGTTGAAAAAAAGGAAAAAAAAAAAGAAAAAAAAAAAGGTGTTCAATAGAATGGCTCAATAAACATTTGATTCATTGATATCAAAAGCCAGAGAATCACAGATATTCTTGGTTACAGCGTTAACCCTTGCCAGAAAGAAAAAGAGAAAGGAAATCGGCCACGGTAGCTTTCTCCTCGCCGCAGGTTTCAGCATACTCAGCTTGTATTCTCTTTGTGTTTCCAGCCACTAAAGCTCCCACACGCTCCCTCCCACCTTCCTCTTCCCCAAACAGCACAGAGCTTCATATAGGCTAATTCGCCGTGCCAAGAAAAACAGAACAATTCTTAACTAAGCTACATCTATATTTACTCGTTCCAGAATTTCAGGTCCTCTTTTAGCATTTATTGTCCAGCTAAAACTGTTTATCTGGACAACTGTAAATCTCAATGCCAATTCTGACAGGAGAAAGAAGACCTAAACGCACATCTCAGGTGTGGGCCCTGTATACAACAAATCTACGTAAACCCACAATTGACACCCATTTACCTAAACAAGTTCAAATTTGGGTCTAAATTTGTCTTCATTTCGTTTCATAAAAGGCACTTTAAACCTCAGGTCACGTGAACTTCCCTCTAGAGGGTACGCTCTGGATAGTAAATTAATTTTAATGAAGCTGTGGAGTGCCTTGTGATGGACTGTACCTGCACTTTGCTCCTGCAACCCGGCCTGCAGGCGAGAGGATTTACTGCACAGTGCCGCGTTGCCCACGTTGCCAGCTTTCTATCCGGGGCAGGAGAGCGACGCTAAAAGATGGACACTGACACCAGTTCTCACCTACTCCTGGGTAGGAAAGGGAAGAACTTCAGTCTAATGAAATATAAAACTTGCCGAAGCATTGAACTTTTCCAGCAAATGAACCTAGAGATTCCCAATATATTACTAAAATCTTGGGCTAATACCAGAGGGCATTTTCCCTATTATTTTTCACGTCCACGAACCTCTGCATGTCTGGATTCTGGCCAAGTCTGGAAACAGAAGTGCCAAGGAACATGTGAGAGGCTGTTCTCCTGACAATTCCAATTTGGCTGGTTGCTGGAAGTGACAGAAATCCCCGGAGAAAACCAGCACTAACGACAGTTCATTGCCTGATATGCAGACACAAGATCCTTACTGTCTACCACACACACAAAAAAAATAATCAGGAAATATTTCAAAGACGGGGGGAAAAAAAACTGGAATAGAATTGAGAGAACATATATCATAAAAAAGAAAGAAACCCTCTACTCCTTATAAACACACATCAAACAAAGTAGCAACAGTGGTGGTTGTAGCAGCAGTAATGATGATGATGATGTCAGGATCACCACCGCCTGTATGCATACTTCATTCTTAAAAATTTTGTAAAATCTATCTGCGCTTCGAAATCATTAATTTCCATTAATATTTACAGAAAAAAAAAAAATCTAGCTTTTTCAAGGTTTTTTTCGAAGTTTTCAGTCTACTGGGCACGCGATGATAATTGCTGCTCTGTTCTGCTTAATGATAGAGTCCTTTCCCTGTACAAAATAAGAAGCGGTTTCTTCCCCGCTTTTTCTTTCTTTACACAACTCAGAGGCTCAAAGAAGATAATTACAAACAATGCCTGAAGAATGGTTCAGTTAATGTTAATTTATACAACAAACTAATTACTACCAAATGGTAAAAAATCACATGTGGAAGTTCCTGTCTCCCACGCACACGACTAAACCAGCAGCCATCTGTCTCAGCCTGGGAGCTCTCAGTGACAACCAAGGAAAGCAAGGCAAAGGATGAATCCAGATACACTAGCTGCTGCTTCTGACACAAAATCATGGCATTTAAACACCAGGCTCTGTACGGTGATCTTAGCAGTGGCATTTTTCCCCCCTTTCATTTATAAAACAAACAAACAAAGCACTGGCATCTATAACTACCTCTCCATCTAAATTTTATCTCAATCCCAAGAACTTAAAGTGAGCTGTAAAACACCTCCATCTATCAACTGTAATTCTTCCTCCTGGCAATTTCTACACAATACACTTCATAACATCCTTAACATACTGCCTATCAGAAAGCATGAGGTGAGACAGTCTTTGAATCTGGTTACAGTATGTTAGACATCACGGCGGAGAAATGTGCTTTTTTTTTTTTGTTTCAACATTTTTTTTCACAACCTGAGAAAGCAATTTTCTCCAAAACCTTGAAAAATCAAAGCCAGTACAATTGTTAAACACTTTTACGGGATGCTCATTAAAAACTGACAGGGAGAAAATAGCTGGGGACAAATCCTGAAGCATTTGTTCGGTCTAAAGTCTCACTGAATTCAACGTGAGTGTTACTTTATTGAGGACTTCAATACCAGATACTTTACACGAATAAGGACCTTGGCATTTTGACTGTTAATTATTCTCTGATTAGCTTGCATCTAGTGAAACAAACTAAACACAATATTATCCCCTATGCTCTGTTCAAGAAATCTCAACTCCAATATTCTCCTCTCCCTGTGAGATCAGAACTCCAACAGTCATCAAAGGAAGTGCTGTACATGAATAGGAGCAAAATATCAGAGTTTAGAGTCACAGTACAGATTTCAGAGGAGAAGGGGTTTTTTTTCCCCTAACAATAAAAACGTACAGATCTTTCTATGTTTCAATGTAAGGCAAAATTCTCATATTGCAGAATGGCCTCTACGTATCTTATTTAGACCAGGACCCCCTCTTAATGCTCATGTGAATCCCACACCATTGCCTAAATGCAGCCTCGTGACTTTATTAGAACGCGACAAGCCAGAACAAGGTAAAGACTGAAGCTCTTTCAGTAAAGACGAAATGTGTTTCTAAGCCCTAAACTCCTGTTTCTGAGTATTTACCTTTCCACAAAAAAAGATGATGTTTCAGATGGCCTGAAAGGATCACAGCGGAGGAACAAGTGTTACAGCAGTTTAAAACAAAAAGGCCTCAACCTTTCTGTCATGAAGTAACACAGTCATTATTTCTACATGGCAAGAACAGTATCGACAGTTTAAATGAAGTAAACAAGAGGGGATCACAAGAGAATCCACATAATCAAACAATAATGCCTAATTATTCCTCATTCACAGTCCTTAACAGAATTATGATATAAAAAAAAAAAATTCAGGGAAATTATTCTTGCATACAGCCAAGAGCCTAACATTTTACATAATATAGTCACTGAAGCAAAGGAAGAAGCAGCAATTTTCCTGTCCATCAGACCTATTTCACCTAATCTTTTTTTACCATTAAGTTACATCATCAAGCACTCTTTTCTATGAATGGAAACAGAGTCCTTCATAAGGATTTCACTTTGTCTCGCAATTTTTTTCTACTTTTTTTCGGTGTGCGTCATAAAAGATTAGCTACTCGAAGTTTTCATTCTTTTTTTAGAGTGAGGAGGGAAAAAAAAAACAACAAAAAAATCACGCTCCCAGCATACCGAGAACTGGACTTTGCTGTAACAAGCGAACTACGAGAGCTTTCGACAAGGAGTTGGTGTGTGAAATGAACCACCGAGTGCTGTATCAGTGAGCGGGACGAGACAAAAAAAGAAGGGTCATTCACGACAGCGCATGTTGCAGGAAAACCTGTATCTGAGGGGATGCTTTGGACATCTTGCAGTCCTTGGGCTGTGACTGACGTCAGGCCTCTCTTCCCTACTCTTTCACCCCAAGTAGCCTCAAGCAGCTCTCACAGCCAAAAGTCCGCCTCTAATTTTAGTACCTACTCCTGGCACATGTTGTGTCCTAGATCACTGAAAGCCCTGAATTAATACACTAAGACCCAGTATTAAGCTAAAGAGCTGACAGCTTTATGGAATGCCTTCAGCCTGGGAGGAAAGCTACCTGGGATTGCCTAAACAATCCCAACATCCTCTTCTATTAGGAACAAGATTTTGCCACAAAAACCCCAAACCACCCACAAAAAAAACCCACCAGAAATTGATTAAACAAACAAGTATTTTCCCTGTTCTAAGATTAATAAGATTGGAAGAGTGCATCCTAAGGAAGAAGGTCTGAAGAATAGTACAGTGCATCTTTTAACCTCCCCTTAAAGAGCTATACTGAGAAGCTTACAAAAATTGTCTCCCCGTTTCATTTTCCCACGACGACGCCTGTGCATGCAAATGCAGAAGGCATCTTCATTCTTCTCCTTCTGAAGCGTATTCACCTGTCTTTATGTCTACAGGGACCGGTCTACTAGAACAGCCGAAGCAGATGAGTTAAAAGATGGCCATACACTGCATCTCGTTTGCTCATGAAAATACTTACCAGTGTGGTGGTTGGTAGATTTAATCTGGTTTCTGGTGAACATTCACAACGTCCAATATAAGCAGATCAATCATTAGCAAAGGCACGTGAGAAATCAAGGATGAAACTTAACTGGCAGCTAAACCCTCTCTCTTTAGCATTTTAACAGCAGTTCGCTCCACGCTGTATTTAAGGCTTAAGGTCAGGACAAAACCAACAACCAACAAAAAGAGTTGACATTAGGAAAATTGGGAAAATTTTGCAGTTTGGCAATGTAAGAAAGCACCTCTTATTGCGCTGTCTTTGCCTTCTGTGGGCCCCGTAACTTTAAAATATTGGGTCATGCACACCGTGTACCATCCACTGCGTACTGTGGTCCCCCTTTCAGTTACCAGTCCGGCAAAAAAAATACTGGTAAAAACGGTAATGCAGTAGCATGATCATCCCAAAAGGACTGCATTTTGGGTTTTTTTCAGCAGAAAGAACATGTTATAGCCTAAGCCCCTATGTCATGTGTATTACTCATCTAATACTTTTATGGTTAGTTACAGCATGATTCCCAGTGACAGCTTCTTAATTCGTCTGAACTCAGATAGGATTGACTTGGACAAACTTGTAAAGGAGGAATGCATTTTGCCTGGATGCGTGTCCCATATCCCAAAGCTTCACAGGAGCTGTGAATCAATTAGATGACACAGCAAGAGGAAATGCATAAAAAAAAAGACTTAAAATAAAATAATCTTCAGTGAAATGTCTCCATATTTAGTTAAACAGCACTGCTGATTAAGGCTGTACACGAGCTCAGTGTGGAATCCAGAACTGTTGCAGCTGAAAATCATTAGCGAAAGCCTGCTGTCCTCTAGTTTCATCTTCATATATTAATTTCACATACAAGGAAAAGGAACTATTTGGAAATATGTTGCTTTATTGAAGTCTAGTGTATAGACATCCCAGCAAAAATACATTAATGCGCTTTACACTTTGCAACAAGACAGTGATCTTAGAGGATTTGAGTGAATACACAGTAATGACTACAGTTGAAACCATTTTTCTGCTTAGTTGTTGACTTTTTTGCCTATTTTTTTCCCCCTGGTGCCTGACTCCGTGGGAGATAAGACGCTCAGTTACTGAAATGGGATATGTGTTGTGGGCAAAACAGAAAAGGGAAGGGGGGAAAAAAAAAAAGGTTTAGCAAAAAAAAGATAAAGATCAAGGATGCACACAAAACTAAGAGGTTTTTTCTTCTTCCAAGTGATCTTTGTCTCTCGACTATTTACCTTAAGATTGTGTTGGTCAAATCTACAGTACAAAACTAATGCAACATTCCAAACTGTACTGGAAAAACAAGACACTTGGATAACTACTTCCAAGTCGGGAAAGACGCTTTCCTTTCTGATAAAGGTACTTGGGCACCAGCTGTAACTTCAGGGCTGTATAAATCTTTAGCCATGATCATTCTTGCTTGTTGGCAGAGCAATATAACAATTGGGGTTTTGGGTTTTTTTTAAGGTGGGAAGGAAACTCCCCCTTGAGCATACAAGCTGGACCTTTACAATTACACTTCCTAGATATTTAGGAAAAATTTATGAGTAAAGGCCAAGTAGCATGTCGCGCACACAACCGATTGCCGGCACGGATAAAACCACTCTTTGACTTCAGATCCTCTTCTGGCTGTCATCTCCTGCGCTTCTATTATTTACTCAGAGAGTCAATAATTGAACTAATTATGGCTAAAAGGCTCAGATGAACAACGGCGGTTCATCTACGTCCTTGCATGTTGCAGTGTAGGAACACGTGTCCTAAATTGCTATTTCTCCCTGACAGGAAGAATCTGGCTCTTCACGTCCCACATCTGTGGGTCTCTTTCCTTGTGCTGTATAAGCTAGTACTTCCTATACCTCCAAAAGGCAACTCTGGGCGCTAA
The DNA here is from genome assembly GCA_013400135.1 of Rhinoptilus africanus. Taxonomy (NCBI): domain Eukaryota; kingdom Metazoa; phylum Chordata; class Aves; order Charadriiformes; family Glareolidae; genus Rhinoptilus; species Rhinoptilus africanus. The sequence goes on from VXBO01004674.1 coordinate 46,863, forward strand.
TTCATCCTACACTGTATTACTTCGATGAAAATATCTCGCCATCTAGAAAATCTAAGTTTCTAGCAATTAATGACTGCACAGACTTTGTTGTTGTTACCTTTCAGTTCTCTTAATAATGCTCTTTCTAGGAACAGACCTAATCCCTGTCTGTGTAGGTACTAAAAAACCCCCAATTCACGTTGGGCTCTTTACAAATCCTGTACTGGGTCAAATGTTGCCTTCTTAAAGCTCTTGCGTATTCCGTGGGAGTTGGGAACTTACATCTGAGAGCAGAATTTGGCCCACATCGTTCTGAAGCGTCTATTAACTCTCCCACACTCAGCAATAATTCGAGACAGGATTCCTCTTAAGCTCAACGAGCCTAAAATATAAACCATACTGCTCGCAACAGGGAGACCAGGAATTCAACTTCAGTCATATGGTTCTCTCTTCCTCCCTCCGACTGGCGTCAGGGAAAAGGAGGAGAGGGCAGAAGGCTCGTTAAATCCCCGGAGGTAGCCTGCACAGCGCCCAACCGGAGTGGGAGCCAGCAGGAGCCACAAAAGGTGCACGCGTTCCCTCTTTCAAAACCACCAGAGTTGAGACATGCAGTGGGACATCTCATTCCCGCTCTGCTCGCTTTGAAATGAACCGTTTTCCTCCCAACTGAAGGTTTCTCCCCCTGTTCCCACCCCCCAGCCCCAATTCTTCCTCGCGCAAACTTGGGAGCAACCGCTCCTATTTACGCCGTGCCCCGACCCCGCGTTGCCACCCGTCAATCAGAGCTCCATTTGTCTTCTTGGAGGGTGAATAAAGAGGAGGGGGAAGGAAGAAAGCGGGAGGACCTCTGCATTGATCAAAAAATGTTTGGGGCGGAAAGGAAGAGGGGGGAGAAGGAGGGAGAGAGAGATGGAGATAGATTAGAGGGTAACAAAACTAGAGAGGAAGATAAACAGAGCCAAAAAGAAAAATGTCCTTTGTTCATTTAAATGGCTCTCTGCTCCCAAGCCCTCTGCATGACTAATGCCACGCTGTGGTGTGTAAACCTCTTGGGCACATAACACAAACAAAGCATAACTCGGCCTGAACAAACAAAGGCCTAAGCAACAGTGATTGAATTCATCTTAAAACAACAAATCAATTCTTCCCTATTAATGCCCTAAATACCAGCGTAGGAGCACTGTCCTGTTGTAATAAACAGCCATGTGTTCAATTACCGTCTGTTTTCCCAACTACTGCTCTCTTCAGTAATTACACCATGCAATGCATTCTACATCGACATTATATTAATGTGCTGGGAGGAGAGATCTTAAATACGAATTAAATCAAGGCTAAACATCTCAGGAAGCCTTACCCAGTCGCACAAGTGCTAAGAGGGCATTCTTCAGCAGAGAGCACAGACTGATTTTTCTCTTCGTTCACTTTTCACTTTCATCCCCTGGCTAAATAAAGAAATTAGCTTGAAAACTCTATTGCCCCCAAGACCGCCACAGCAAACCTTTCATAAGCTCTCTAAACTCCACTTCACCCGTACAACATCACTGCTCAATAAGGAGCGTTTCGTAAGTATCAGCTTATGTCACACCACCTAAACAGCAATGACAAAACCCCTTCAACAACAGACAGGTGACAACAAAGCCAGGCAGGAGAAACAAAAGCAGAAAACTTTCTCGAGGGAGACAAATGCAGGAGAACAAAAGTTTAAGAAAAGGTTTCTTACCCTTTTGCAGAACCGTCAAACAACTTCGATTGACTACTGAATAGCACACAGCAAACAGACCAAACAAAAGACGCGATGAAAGACGTATTTACTTGTACAGGGCTCCTTCCCCCCCCCCAGCTCAACCTTTCTTTCCATTTCACATACACCCACACCGCACCGGTTGCATTGTGTTGTTAAATAACCAATAGCAACCCAGAGGAAACAGTGGAAGGGTTTCTACCCTGCTGTCAAGCACCAGACAGATGCTTGGCAGTGTCAATATGGTTACATTTGGGTTGTGCCAAGGTCTGCAACGAAAAATAAAATAGGAATAATGATAATACTGAGAGAGAAAGATGGCAACGAGTTAGCGCACGGACGTGCAATAAATTTTTAAATCAGTGGAGTATCATCCTACCTGCTGGATTTCACTTCAGCGATTTCAACTGTTATGGAAACAGATAAATAAAGCTTTGCTTTTTGCCCGCGTACTGTATTGCAAGAATTTTAATAGAAAGCAAAATCAAATTCTGGAGGCGTAACGACTGCAGATTTCTAGGCCCTCCGGAATAGACTCCTAGGCTTCTGCTGCAAAGATATGCCAAGTATGTCTAACATATGAAGTATGATAAACTTCCAAAATGTTTCATAATAAAATGCCCTAGGTGTGCAAAACTTTTCTGACTGAGGCTTCAGAAGACATAGAAATTCACACATTTGGAAGAAATCAAATTTCGAAAGCTTCTCTGACCAAAATATTACAGTTTTCTGACTAAAAGAGTACACTTCACCCTCAACACCACAGCACAAAACATTCAGATACATTTAAGTATCCTTATAAGAACTGCTCATTTGTCATCCTCAGGTCATTAGACACAAAAACACCCCCTGAAACCTCTCCAGGTTTTGAAACTCGTTTTTGTTCAACTAGTTTGAATTTTTTCTCTTCAGCTGCCAAACCAAGTCAGGGGAAAAGCTGTTTCCACCTGACCCAAAATGTTTTATTTAATCTTAATTGAAATGTTTTCATTTCTCTTTCAGATTAATCATTTTTAAATATCTAAAAACAAAAAATATCATTTCCAATGAAACATTTTGTCTAGAAACGTTGACCGTTCCAAATTTTCTACTATTTTTGGCTAAAATTAACTTGTTGAATTGCTGAATGGTATCAGTCCTTAATTACTGTTTAACGGGTTTTAGGGTGCACACCCCACCCCCCCCCCCCCAACTCTCCTCTACTCCTTTTTGAGCGCTTTTTGAATTTATACATTTCAGCATAGAAATCACACACTTAGAGCATGTTTTCTCCTGAGGCAAGGCAGAAACCACCATACAATTAAATTGCATGAGAAGAAAAGATGATGAAGGGGGCTCCATCTTCCCGGTGCAGCGTATTTACAGTGCAAGAGATGCACACAGTTGTGTCAAACTGCCAACGTTCAAACCACCTTAAAAATATCAAAGTTAAACAGACGCGTAAGTAATAAAAGTAAGCAACAGCTTCAGAGTGTTTTTACAAGGCTACTTCATTAGCTAAACAAGCAAGTGGGAGTTGCTGCAAATGTTGCTCCTTGCCATACTAGAGGCTTTCCCTTGCTTCTGGTAAACAGAAGACAGAAGACAGCCCTGTGAATAGCTCATGGCACAGACTAAGATCTAAAGCTCATCAGACAGGATGATAGGTCATCTTAATCAACTTCAAAAAGCCAATCCACATGCTCGTCCCAGCTCCTTGCCTCTCTTTCCCTGATCGCTCTCTGGCTCATTTGGCCGTATTTTCCCCTTCCCCCTCCACTTAACTTGCGGCAAATTGTGCTGTTACGAAAGAAGGTGGGGAGCCCTTCAGGTCCCAGCGTCCTGGGCGCAGGTGGTGGGGAAAACTTTGAAGTGAGCTCTCCACTAACTCTAGAGCTGGCCGTGCCTCCTCCACAAGCAGCTCTTATTAAAAAAAAGACCAAGTACGCACTAGAACAAAACCAAGCAGGCCTATTTAATTAGGCCAAACGCTTGATAGCCACTTCTTCATGTTAAACCACACAGTCACACAAGCCTGGGAGGTCTGATTAATTTTAATATGCACGGTCGTGACAAGCGCCTCGGGGGTAAGAGAAACGGAAAAAAAAAAAAAATCCCACAAACCCCGCTAGCTCGACAAATAGGTTTCAGCTAAATGTTGTGTATGTTAGCCAGATTAAGATGTTACTATTCAGCTAGGGCTTGAACCTTTAATATGAGGGACAAGAGGCCTGAGAAACAGGTGGCTCGCTCTTCACTCTTGAATAAATGACATTCCCAAAAGCTGCGGCACATAAGCGTACAGAAGGAGCTGGCACGCTCCCTCATGTATATTTGTATATACCAGTGCGGGTCAGAGCTTTCTCCAGCAGTGACCCAAGGACTGAAATGAAGCTCGGAAAGCTAATGGCTTTCCTGGGAGAAGGCGAAATTTAAAGAAAAGAAAAAAAGAGGAAAAAAAAGAGTGCAAAAAAATGAAGGCAGACTGCAAACTGATCTAGCTAGAACACACCGGGGGCAACAAGCACACCAAAATGGTCCAGGGGTAAAAGTGGCAGCAAATTTTGAAACCCCCTGTTGAAATGCATCCCGGCTATTAAAGAGTTTGGTTACCTGGGGAATTAGGGGCAGACAGGAGCCCAAATAATTATTTTGGTCTTGGTGAACCACTTACATGCTGCGCTGTAAAAGATGGGAAGCGAGTAATCAAGAATCTTGCTTTGGCTGCTGCTTATCTAATATTATAGAGTGAATGTGCCCTGGAAGGAAATTTTAATTATGGAGATCCATCAGTGAAGAATTTCATTCTAAACCAGTGAGGGGGAGAGGGACTGCATCTTCTCTACAAAAGCACAAGTTTCCCGAATCTCACTTGACCGTAATGCTTTCTTCTATATTTAAGATGCTGCATCAGCACCTCAGATGCCTTTATCAAACGAGAAAAGAAAAATCCAAAAGCTACAAACCTTTGAGGATGTAAGCAAGAGAGACTTGGAAGGGAATCTAAGCAAATTTTGAAAACATCCATTGAAATAAACCGTGACAATTGGGCTAAACTATTAGGAAGGAAAACACTTAAAAATTGAAGGTGACAAATGAATGAACTTCTCTTTGAGCAAGTAAGAGCTGGCAGGGCTTCAAACTAGGCTACCTCTGTCGTAGAGTTAAAGCACTCGTTAATAAAGGTTTAAGCTACTGCAGCACTTAACAGCGCCTTCTCTTCACGTAGGCCTATTTCATAAACTTCATCTTTTAAACTTTGTAAAATTATTTTTTATTTTTATCAGCAGTACATGAATGCACATTTCCATATGGCAGGGTCTTTGAAAGAAGCGCATGGAGGTTTGATGCTAGCTTGCTCTACAAGAAAAGACACATTTTCTGGTAACAGACTGTGTAGTTGAACATGGATCCACAACGCACTTGAAGCATCCTTACACGGCAGCAGCGGCGTATGAACAAAACTTGAAAGTACTCAACTGCAAAGAATCCTTGTTTGTCCTTCACTAGAACAGCCTTACAAAGCCTCTTCAACACGTACTTTGTCGAAGGGACAGGGAAGAGCCAAATAAAAGAAATTCAAACCTCAACCAACTGGAGCATCCGTAGGCTTTTCCCGAATATGTACGCTTTATTTCTTCCCATCTCATCAGAAGTGATTTAAAAACAAATGTCTGCATTTCAAAGGCTTCCCTCCTCATGCCCATTAATGGTCTGCTTTGGAATTAATGTCTTAAGAAGAGGGAGACCTCTTGATTTCTTTACAAGGTATGTTGATTGAAAGTTTGATAATATTAGGAGATATTCTGGGATCTTTTTTCAACTAGAGAGAGACTGAATTCAATATGGTTCACTTTTATAGACTACAGAACTGCTTAAACAACAGCCATTTAAATTACCACAAGAACAGGTGTTGTGATTTATAATGTAAACTTAAACATCAAACACAAATAGCCTTTGGGGGATGTTCAGAAGACAAAAATCATGCCCAAGAGGCCTTTCTCATCCCCTGCTTTCCGACAAAGTAATTACTTCTAGCATTGCAGCATCCTATAATACCTGAGGCTCTAGTACTCACATTGCCTGTTAAAGCGCTGCAAACATATACATTACCTGTTTACTTAACACTTGAGATTAATTGTTCCTGCTCAGAAAATATAAGAACTAGGAGATGGAAATTTTGGAGGAGGAACAATAAATAGATAATTCTTATGTGTGCATCTTTGTATATTTTTATGTCTACATATTATATCTAACCATGCACTTGATATATATATATGTATGTCTGTGTACACGTGTTTATATAAAACTCAAAGTATTCATTTAAATGGCCAAACTGAATGGAGTTTCAGAGGTCCTCATTACAGAAGAAGGAGGTATGCAGAAGAAGGAGTGTACCCACATGTGCATACGCTCATATGCACAGTCCTTGTAGTCAGGCAGATGCTCATATGATCCCTTTTATCCAGAATTCCTACAAATTCTGTACAATACCACGGATCCGGCCTCAGAAGATATAGTATGTAAGTTTTAATGATAAACAGAAAGATACATAACCTGTTACAACCATATACTACCAAAATGGAAAAAGAAGATTGCTTCTTAATTAAAAATTAAGAGATGTAAAGAGTACTCTGGCTAATTCTAAAAATAGGAAAGAATTTACTTGTTTGCCTGCTTTTTTTTTTTTTTTCCATAAGACAAGCCATACATTTAAAGGAAAGGCTACACAGATTTCAGAGATTTAATTTTCCACGAGCACAGGCCATAAATTAAAATAGAGCAATCCAATCCCATTAATAGTGCAAGAAAAAGCTAAGTGGCTGCTTTGGTCTTTGCTTTCATGAACTTGTGTCAAGCTCAGTGACTTCAAAGAGATTTCCATTTCATTTCTACAAATGAAGAGAACAGACAGACAGAGAGTCTCTGCCATCCTCTGATGCCTTAAGAAAACAGAAGAAAAACATGCCTGTATCTCATTCGCCTAATGATTTTAGCTGCAAAAGGAATCCCATGGTCGGCAGACGACCCTCAGGGCAAGGGCTTGAGGTCTGTCACAGTATATAAGGCTTCTCCAAACCCACTCCATTATCTTCATTATTGTATACCAGGAATAAAAGGGGACTGACTCCTCTTCTGAAGTTCAAGTTAGAAAGGACAGAATGTTTCATGTAAAATAACATTGTGTGACTTCAGTAATAGGTTTATGCCTTTGGGGGCCTAATACTAAAGCTGCACGTAAGGATTTTCTGCAGAATTTGAGAGAAGAAAAATGAGCACTGTATTAGCAGTGAGTAAAATTCCACAAGTTTTAGCGTCACTGCAACACTCTCTGTCTCTGTGTCAGCATGATTCATTGTCAGCCACATACTTTCATACAGCAAAAGCAAAATGGCAAGTTTAGGGGCCGGGGGGAAAGAGCATGAAGCTTTAGAGCTAAGTATAAACCCCTATGAAAACCAAGACCCTACACACATGCAAGGAGGAAAAGCAAGTGACGAGTTTTTGGAAAGTTTTTAAAAATGAGTAGGTAGTACGGCTTCCTACAGGGGACATTAGCCAAGGGCATAAATACAACAAATTAACACGGAAACCATTTATATGAACAGCGATGCTTCCCTTGTCAGCGCACGTGTGGGGACAGGTATGTGCTGACATATATGCATACACACGTGTGTGCATCCCTGCACTCTGAGCAGTATGTTTTGTAACACTGTTAAAATCGTTGTCCTTTGCTGACAAAATTTACTAGGTATTAACTCTTACTTTCTAACAAACATAATTTAAGAAAACCATTTACCTTATATCAATAAAGTTTCTTAAAACCAGTCAGACCTGTTACCGATATTTTGCAATACCCCCCTTGTCTTCAAAACCCATTTAAGAAAAGAGAAGTCCTTTCCCTGATTGATGGGAGAGTTTGGACCAAGACCTAAAGTTATCAACGCAGCCCTTCTCTTTTTTCTAGTTCTGAAGAAACAGGCCATTTGAAAGAATCCCTCAAAAGCACATTTCCCACAGTAATTCAGAAGACAATGTCAAACAACAAAAACAGAGCAAACATAGCCCATTGTACAAGTTAAATAATATATAAACTTTTGAGTACATAGAGAAATGGGAATCTGGCTCATATCTGGTCTTCGAAAGATTCACAGGAAATTGATTTAATTAAACCTCAGCTACTGGTGCAAATGTCCCCCTTTCTTCACAAAGAGAAATATAGTATATTATTGTTGTTGACTTATTGCAGCAAAGCTTAACCAAGACTCTCGGTCTTCTCCTACAAAGCTCCACAAACTAGCAAGACTAAAAATTATTACTGAAATACAGAGTGATCACGCATTGTGGAACTGTTACCGACACGTGCTACCAAAGATTCCCACTTGTAACTGATCTTATTCACGGGGAAATTCATTTGACCTGGATAGGCTGGAAGAG
>VXBO01004675.1:0-10539 GCA_013400135.1 Rhinoptilus africanus
GGGGGCGGATGGAGTGGGCTGCAAAGAAATTCGAGGTTGAATTTAACAGATGTGGCACCGCCGCGATCTGCTCCTCGTGTTGGTCGGCCAAATAGTCAGGACCACTCGGCTGCTAACGGCATCCCTGCGGGAAAAGGAAAGGGTTTGGGGACACGTGGGAAAATATGGCAGGGGAAACACTAATCCTGAGGCAGCTCGGGAGGCGCACAGGGGGGTCCTGGGTGTCCAAAGGGATTGTGAAGGGACTTGCTTTTAATTCCTTCCTTGGAGAAATCCTGATGTCCAGGAGTGAGAGTCGTCCTCACCACGCTGGGTCGTTGCTTAAAAACCCTCCTCGGTTGGTGCTCTCTGTTCTGCTTCTGGTTCAAGGCCGTTTTCCCGGTGTAAAATGCATGTTTCCAAGTGGGCAATTAGAGCCAGCTGAGGGGTTTTACATGGGATGTGGGTTTTGAAGCCTGGCTGCGGTGGAAATACAAGTTAAAGCGACATTGGAGGCGCAGGTGGAGGAGAAGGAAGGGTAAACAGCGCGGCATCGTTAAAAAAACACCGGGAAATGGAAGGAGGATTGGTGGCTAAATGAAAAGGCATCAAACCGGGCGGGAGAAGAGCGTGATTGTCTGGAGCATCTCAGGTCGCGGGGGAGAAGAGGAGATACTCAGCGGCTCGGGGGATGCACGGTACGAATGCCACGGCGCCGAGCTCTCTGTGCCTGTGCCAGGAAACCCAGGCACTTCTCTTTTCTCCGTATTTCCCCCCTGTTTCTCTTGAGCGTTTGCAAAGCAATCAAAGGCACCGAGCTCCTCCTGGATTTGGGGATGAGCACACGGCCTCCCGCGGCAGAAATGTGTTTAATTTTAAGAGCGATAATGATGCCTCTCCCTGTTTTATCCCCTGTTTTTTTGAACTCTTGCAGCCTCCATTAGTGAGTGTTAACAAACGAAACGGGGAGGGGGGGGGGCAGTCATTAATCTTGGTTTTTTGGGGAAGAATTGCTGATGGATGAGACCCCAGATCAGGCCAACTCGACGCTGCGGAGCTCCTTCAGCAGCGAGGGGCGAGTGGAGCACCTGAGGAAGGCAGGGGCCAAGCCGTGTTGCGGTGTCAATGGTGGGATGTCATCGGCCGTGCTTTCCCCACGCCGCATCGTTCGGAGCCGGGGAGAGCGCGTGGGTCTTTTATCTTCCTTTTATTTGATGTATCCACCTGGTGCGGGGTTCCTTTCAGGACATAGGATTTACCACTAATGCCGTGACAACCGGTGGCAGACGTGGCACGTGTGCCAGGGCAGTGAGTCCCTCATGAGCTGGAAGCGTGGGGAGGACTTTGGGGAAGAAGCGGGGCTTGTTCTTCCAAGAGGGAGCAACCCCATGCCACCCAAATGCCTTGTGTGATTCAGCCCTGGGATTCCCACTGGTAAATCAGGAATAAGAGGCATTTTCCTTCCTAGGGATGGGAGGATACGTCCTGGGAAGAAGGTACTGGGGCCATGGTGGCAGGGCAGTCCCTCCCTGCCGTGTTTCCAATGCTGTCCCACTTAGAAAGGACTTTTTTGTTTCTTTTATGGAGCAAGCTGCTGGATCTGGTCATCTTCCCCGTGTGCTCCCCGCACCGCTGCTGTTCCTCGGCGCCTCCGCAGTGCCGGATGCTGGGGAGTCCCTGGTTGCCACTTCCTGGGGAAGGGTCTACAGCATCCCTGGACCGGAGCACGTGTCCCTGGGCTTCTTTGCTGTTTCCTTTTGGGGTCAGAGCAAGCGAGCAGGAAAAGAACATCCAAGAGATCGGCAAAGATGCCCTCCCCAATCGCCCTGCCCTCCCCAAAGTGAAATAGGAGGAGGAACAGCTCAGCCTTTCCCGGGGAGCTGGACCAACTGGAGATGCCAGGTGCTTTGCCAGGTGCTCGCCGATGCTCAAGAGGAGTGGGATGCCGTGATGCCAACGGAGGAAATCCTGGGGGCAGGTGGCAGTAGGGCTGCTTAGTCCCCCATCAGTTGGCTCCAGAAGCCACTTGGAGCTGCCAAAATAGGGTCCATCCCTGGTTTTGGGGGGAGCCAGGAGCATCAGCATCTAAACCAGCCCCTGAGGGACACTCGGTGCCAAACCCTGCGGGGGAGGACTTGGCTGGCCCAGGGCAAAGGGTTTTTATCCCAGTTTTTCAGGTGCTAAAGGCAAACTGGATGCCGTGGCAGCTATCCCCAGCGGTGGGTAGGTAGAAAGACCAGGCTGAGGAGATGAGGAGAGGACTTTCATGGTGGTTATCAGTGTGAAATCAGCAGAGGTATTACAGGGATGGGCTCAGGAGTGATGGGGCCAGCAGAGCGCTTGGATATCAGGAGGGACTCGTTTCCTATCAGGATGCCTCTCTCCGGACTAATACCGGAGCGTAGTTGGCGTCATTTAAAACAATACCCTGCAAACAAAACCCACCGGGCAAGCTGCGGGGACGGCTCCACGCGGCTCCCGGCGGAGGGGACAGGGTGACCCAGCGGTAAGTCTGGAGAAGGCATCTCCTGAGGGCTGCAACCGGCCGCCAACCGCGGCTAATGGCACTGGGGGAGGCAACTCCTGGCCCTGCTCTGGGGAGATGGAGCAAAAGCCAGCGCTGGGTGCAGACACACTGAGCCCAGAGGCTATTTCTTACCTGGAAAAGGGGGAGGAAAAAAAAGACTTTACTGCACATCTGTTGTTGTATCTTTGGTGACTTAACGACCCAGAGTTATTTAAGGGGGAACGCTCCTGGGAGAGGATGTGCAAGACAGTAATTAGCTTCTCCTTGTGATTAAAGACGGAGGCTCCAGCACCAGGAACGTGATCCCAGCAGGAAAAAAAAAAAAAAAAAGGAAAAAAAAAGAAGCAAAAACTTCCCAGCGAAACCCTTTGCCTTGTACCCTGAGACTTGGAGATGTCTGTGGGTGACAGCAGGGCTGCAGGTACCAAGGCCATGGGATGCCGAGGTGGATTAATTCAAGGATGGAGCTTCAAGCCAGTCTCGGTTGCAGGATTCAGTTTGGTTTACAGATAAAAACACCGTCTCCCTGCTGGACTGAGGCAGTGCAGGGCGCTGCCAGCTCCTTCTGCTGGAGGCAGATCTGTCGCGTCCAGCGGTTCAAGGCGGTTTTGGGTGTGGGAGGGATGGTGCAGCCATCCGGGGAGGTGAGAGCCAGATCGTGGGCTGGAGCCCGGCTTCAAAGCGGTTTAGATCTCGCTGCTCAGATTTGCATCCATCTCTGCTTTTCAGCTCGCATTCGCCTGGCCGTTTCTGCTCCTGCTGCTCGGTGTCTTTGGTTTAATTTTGCTAAAATGACTTCTTCAAAGCACGCCTGACACCTTCAGGGAAGGCAGAGAGTCTCTCCAGAAACATTTCTCTCCGCCTTGCATTAAAAACAGGCTGCTTGGAGCAGCAGCTGGGGGTGATTTTGTCATTCCCAAAGCCCTGGCTACATCTTTGTTCGTTGCTTGGCCTTTTCCATATGTATCTGCACCCCAAACCTGGAGAAGGCTTTTCTCAGGGGCTTCCTAGTGCCAGGGAAGAGCTGGTACGTCCCTGAGGAGCGGTATTTCACGCTCTCCCCCGGCATAGGCAGTCTGGACAAGGAGCCCACCATCTGTTTGAGCAGCTCGGCTGCAGCCCAGCCCCTCTTAACAGCACCATGAGTGTGGCAGAGACTAACCAACCTCCCAAAGGAATTAAAACAGAAACCGGAGCTCCCGAGAGCTGAAGGTTTACCTTCATGGCAGTGCCAATATTGCTCCCCCAGCTCTCGGATGCGCTTGCTGAGCCAGGGTTCATTTTCCTGCTGGATGTCCTCGGTGATGAGTGGGGTCCCTGAGGATGCTCCACGCTTGCCTTCAACTAACCCCTTCTCCCTCTCGCTCTTTGCCCAGATCTGAAAGGTGTGGTTTCTGCCAAGAACGATATCCGTGTGGAGATTGTGCACAAGGAGCCGGCCTCGGGCAGGGAGACGGAGGAGCACCCAACCATCAAGCAGCTGATGGTAAGGATTTACTTGTCCCCATAAGCGATTACGCTGGGTAAGTGTTTGATGGTGATGAGCCCAGGCACATGTAGTTCAGCGCTGTAATCCCCACTCAAGGCAAGGATGCTCTTCCAAAAAATCTTGCTCTTGAGATACGCGTTCTCCTGCCATAAAAGCTCCTCGAGTGAAACTTTGCTAATGAGGAGGGAGAGCTGGGAGAGGTTTATTGCGGTAGCCCAGCTGCCCGCCGGGCTACTTGCAAAGCAAATTTGCCACCTCACGTGGTGCAAACTGCAAGTAGACACGCCATAGGTGAGCACAATATAATAATAAGCTAATTAGCCAGCGAGAACTGCGCTCTCCTGGACACACTTTAGAGAGTTATAGCTGCAAAAATAACGTGCGTGCACACAGTTGGTTGCAGATTGCTGACGCCGGGGGCCCGGGGCTGCAATAACCTGGGAGGTGTCACCTTCCCGCGGCCCAGGGGGACCAAAAGACACGGGCAGGGCAAGGTGCTGATGGTCGGGAGCCCAGGCAATGCAGCTTCAGCCCAAGGACCGACGCATCCCTGCAGCCCGGCTGCAGGCTGCTCCTCTCGCTGGCGTCGCTGCCGTTCGCCGTGTCTCAGCCCTAATTTGCCTTTGCTTTTTGCTTGCTGGTGTCATGTCGTAGGTGACAAAAGACAAGCCGAACAAATGGCAGGGGAAGGGGAGCCGCAGAAAGCTGTAAAAGGTGAGAAATAAAGCATCCCGAGGAGTCTGCAGATCCATGGAGGGGTTTGCAAGGCTTCACTCGGCGGAAGAAGGGAGGATCTGGGATTCTGGCTTGGAGCTTCCTCTCTGTAGGACCCTGTACCACCACCTGTAGTGTATAGACAGTGCCAAGCCCAGATCTGGCTGCCAGAGAAGGGGCTGAGATATCCCAAATGCTGCTCAAGACCTTACCCACCGGGCTGGAAGCACACAGGAAGCCTCAGCAGAGGAGACATGCAAGGAACATATACAAGGAAATGAGGAAGAGGATGGTCATGGGAGGCAAGACGTCTTGTTCTTGCAAGACATCGCGGGGATTTTGTTAGATTATCTTCCAAAGCCAGAAGGTGATTTCGCATCAACGCGTGCCCGTGATGAGCCTGGTACCGGAGCAGGGCAGAGCTGCGCTGAGCGCATTTCAGTAAGGATGCTGGCGGGATGGAAATGGCGCAGAAAAAGAAAAATGACAACATTTATTTGATAGCCAGGGAAAAAATAGCTTATGGGAAGGGGTTTACAGAGCTCATGTGTTTTGGCTTCTCAGCGAGAGTTCTGAGAGGTGGCTCGGTTACGGCGTGGTGTAAAGGGGCTATTTAAGTGCAGACGGGGTAGGCAAAGTCAAGCACTTCTGGATATAAAGTGACAGAGTCTAAGAACCTGGCTGCTGAACTGGGAGAAGGGGATTATCCCCCTCTCCTGGCCAAATCCAGGCACTTTTCCCGAAGATACATCAGCTGGAAATAACACTGGTGGATCAAAGCGCTCCAAGAGGTTGGATGAGACGGTCCATAGTCTCTGACCTTGATGCTGGGCAGATTTGGTGGCGGTTGGGACATCCCACCTGGCAGGGAGAAGGCATCAAAGCCCCCCCTCCTGCCTGGACCGGAGCTTCTCCTTCCTCTTCTGCCCTTGGCAAGAGCATTCCGAGTAAATACTTCCCAGTTTCTTCTCTCCTCAGAGCCCTGGGGGGCCCTGCTCTCTCTTATCCCCCTCCTCACTGTTTCCAAAAGCTGGTTGGATCCTTCTCCGGTCACTGGAGATCCAGCCTTTGGATGCTGAACAGATTCAGATTCCTAATAAGAGGCTCCGAGTTTGGCAGTGACACGATGGATCAAGTTAAAAAGAACTCATCCCTGGTAATGAGCGGGGATGAACCCTCTCCGGCAGGAGCAGGGGGGACAATGCACAGCACCCCTTGCTTGCTCCCTGCCCTCACCCCAAGATTCCCTGCTCTCCCTCCTCCCCGTCCTGGCATTATTTCCCCCGGTGCTTCTTCCTTTGCCTTCCCTAAACTTCTTGTGGTATTTCCAGCCCGGGCTCAACCTCGACGGCGTCCTTTGAAATGATCCTCTTGCCCTCAACAATGTTCCTAACGCTTTGCAGTTTAATATCAACTGCGAATTTCATTACCATGCTGGGTGCTGGCGCGGAGAGCTCATTAATGCAGATGTTAACGAAAAGCCGGCCATGCTTGCAAACAGCTCCCCTCTGCTCCCCTCGCTCCTTCGCATCTGCCTTTTCGCTCCCCAGCCCGGACCCTTGGCCAAGCCCCTGGGGTCCAGCACGCCCTGACCAGCTCCTGCCAACCTTCGGGAGCGGAGATCCCCCCTCGGCACCACGGATGGTGCCGTTGCTCCTCGTTTTCCCACCGCGTCTCCGCTTTGCCAGACCATTTCTGCCTGCAGAGTGCCGGCGTGACTCTTCTTTTTTCCCCCCCCCGAAATGCTATTGCATCTGTTATTCTTCAGCCGTCTGTGACCTCCGCAGCTCTCCCTGCTTTTCACAAATAATTATTCATGCATCTATAAATTCATTAACACCTTAGGATACACGTCATGCTGTCTGATTTGCATATGTTCACATTGTCTCAGCGCCGTCTCCCCGTTTGCTGTTCTGCCAGGCGCTGCCTACGGGCAGGGGAAAGGCTGCCAGCCCGCAGGGGCCAGAAAGCCAACAGCAGCCGGTGGCTGGAGGCAAAAGAGCCCGTTAAAGGGTCTGATTCTGGAAAAAATAAAGCACAGCAGCAGGTTTCTCTCTCCTGCCAGGGCGCATCGTGCCAGCACACGGATTGAACCAAGCCCGGTCTGCGATTAGGGGCTGCAGAGCATCGTGAGCTCCGGCGTGGCGCAACGTCCTCTTGTCATTCCTGGGGGTTGTTCCTGCCTGATTCAACTCCATGCAGTTTCCCCATGTGTGAACTGGGGAATCCGATGATCCTAAAGGAGCCGTCCCCACTGCCAGGAGCAATCATGACAGAGATGATCCCAAAGGGACCGGGAGGCAAGAGCATCCCGAGTCAAAGGGGGTCCAGTGCGGCCGACTGGACCCAGGCATCGCCTTTGGTTCATATCTGGGGAAGAACAGTCAAAATAACGCGTCCAGTAAATATGTTGATGGTCTTTTCCTTGCTCACCCTTCCTTCCTGTCCCTATCCCAGAATCCCTCACTCTGCTCTGAGGCATGTTCCCAGTTTGTTCGCAGCCCGCAGATCGACACTGGACACATTTTCTGCTCAGGAGCTTGGCTCAGATCCCCACGGAAGAGGAAAAATCAAAAAAGCAGCGGTGAAATTCAGGGCCAGACTTGTTTCTTCCCGCGGCCCAGGTGTCACGGCATCATTTTCTCTGCCTTTCTCCCCGAGAAATGCTCCAAGTGCCCAGTCCAAGCCAAGGAGAAGACGACACACCATGTGAAAAATGACCCGTGAAAATGTTTGCAACTCACACCTCGGGCTTTGTGGGGTCACGGCAGAGCGGGGCCACCGCGAGGTTTGGACATCTCCCATGGGCATCACCCAGGAGTGAGCTCGCTCAAGGCGGGTGACACCTTTGGGGGCCGTACTTGGTGCTGGGGTGCATCGAGCCAGGTGCTGTATGAGCACGGAGAAGCTGGGGTTGGCCCCAGCAAGCTCCCAAGAGAAGGAGAAGGATGCGAGAGGGATGGCAGGACGTAGCGCAGGCTGGCTGGCATCGCTCCACCGCCGCCTTTGCCCATCCAAAACCCAACATTTTGGGGGGAGAGGTGGGAGGCGGCGATGCAGCTTCACCTGGGGGCGCTGGGATGGCGCTCAGTGGGAGCTCATATCGCCGGACGGTCGAGGCAGGAGCCGGCATTTGAGGGTGATAAACCCTAAAAATCCCAGCGGGGTTTTGGTATTTGTGTGCTTGTTTCCTCACCGGCAGCCGGGCCCCGCTGGGAGCAGAGGAAGCCGCCTCTGGGAATCTTCCCCTCTGGAAGCAGGGAATCTGTTAAACACTGTCCCTCGCCGCTGGTAGGGTTTGACCCACGCGAGTTTCAAAGTGCTGCGGAGTGGCATCCAATTACCCAACAAGTGGGAAAAGTCATAATTAAACACGGTACGAGGGAGGGGGGAAGCTCCTCCCCGGAGCGAGGAGCTCGCCCTGGAGCCTGCCAGGATGCGCAGGGAGTCGGCCGGGGACTCTGCAGGGAGCAGCGTTTTAAAAAACATATTGTCTCCTCTACTGAAAGCAAAGGATTGACTATCCGGTCTGTCGGATTCGACATCCTGGCTGAAAGCGGCTTCATTTGGCGGCGTTACATGAGGGAGCGCTCCAGCGGGCAGAGGATTGGGAGGCACGGCGCTGGAGCCGGCCACTATTTCCATCGTTTAAGCGCCGTTTCCTTGCTTTGAGTCACCTTGAGACACCACTGTGCTTTGTAGGGATGCATTCCCTTGGGAGGAGCCAGCGCAGCAAAGCTGACGGGATGCTCTGTAACAGGGAGGGTGGCTCTTTTGCAGCAGGGGAAACTGAGGCAAGAAGTGTTGGCGATTACGGCTGCAGCTGGTCACATCCCTGAGGATGAGGCCCCAGCAAGATTTGGGCATGGGAAATGGAGATGGATTTACACTGCAAAAGGGGTGCCCGGCCACAACATGCACTGGTTTGGGGATGGCAAAGGCTGCTGGACCCAGTGCTGCCAAGCAGGATAAAGTCCTGGCGTGACATTCCTGGGATCAAGCCGTGCCCTCGGAACAGTGGGCACAAGGCTCTAATGGGCGGCTTTATCACCCACCATCTGCACGGTAGCAACGCGGCCGAGGGGCCAAAGCCCAGCTGGAGAAAACCACGGCTCCGGAAAACAGTCCATGCATGATGCTGGAGCATCCCGTGCCCGTGCCAGCATCCACAAGCACGATGCCAGCTCCTGGCCGCGCGCTCGGACAATTCTCATCTTCGTTTTCATGCATTTCCTTCCCCCCCCCCGCACTCTCTTGCTGCCTCTGCATTCGTAATCCCCATTAATGCTGGTAATGGAGTTAACTTTCCTTAACTTTCGTTAGCTCGCCCGTGTTTACCCAGCGACGGCAAAGAGAGGAAGAGCGAGCTAACGAGCATCCTGCCGCCCGCTAATTAACGGGGCTAAGCTGCCGCGCAAACTTTGATAAAGGTCGCGTTAATGACGGGCTGGGATGCAGGAATCAGAAACGAAGGGATGCGACGGGACTGCGGGGGCTTGTGCGGGGGCTGGCTGCCCTCTGACGGCGCGGGGGCTCACTGCAGGACCCGGAGGGGCCGCGGGCGAGCCCCCAAATCCCCGGGGTGCAGCCGAACGCACGGCACCCTGCCGGCCCCGGGGAACGGCGGGTCCCCACGGGGCTCGTGGTCCATGCCCACACTGCACCGCTCAATTCCTCATTGCAAAAGGTGCCATAAAACAGCTTAAAACACCCCCACAAACCCCAATTATTACCTGTAGGGAAGTTTTTCCACCAGCGGGACTGTCCCCTCTCCATCTCCGCATCCAACCCAGACCACCTGGGTCACCCACTCCCAAAACCAGCCAAAGTCCCAAGGAGGAAAAGTGGTTTCTCCTTTTTCCTTTCTGAGCCGGGACCTGCGAAACCCTGTCCCTGGGTTTCAGATGGCTGCGAGCATCCCCCACCCCGGGCCTTCCCAGCGATGCTTTTGGGAATGTGGGGTGTCGCTGGGGCTGGAGTGCAGCCGGGGGTGAGATAAAAACCCTCCACGCACCGTTTTAGCTGCCCTGAATTTAATCCTCGGTGACACTTGTGTTCACCCTGGTAAATCAATGGCTGTTACAGGCTGCTTTTTCCCTAGGAAAACTCAGGTACTTTAATTCCTTGGGTTTAATAGCCATATCAAAGGCTTTCAGGAGATGAAGGGAAAGTGCTGCAGGGTGAATTTCCACAACCACTTGCCATTTTAAAAGGGAGAAGAGAAGCTGGGCACTCAAAGGGGATTTTGGGGGCTGATTTGGGCGGCTGCGATGCCAGCGCCAGGGAAGAGAAACCGGGAAGAGAGGCGCGCGATCGATATGGGAGAAGATAAAAAAAAGACAGATTGGTTAATAATTATTCAGCTTCCACACAACCCCGCCTTGCTGAAGGAAGAGTAATTAAAGCTGTGGTCTAATTATTAATGTGTACCTTCCACCCACCCAATAGCGGTCAGCCTTCGAAGGAAAATTAATGAGGCAGAGCGGGATGGGATGGTCAGGGCGGCAGCATCCTTCTCCGGGGGGCTGCGAAGGAGCAGCAGAAGCAAAAATGGACTCAAATCCACCCAAAAGGAGCTTTTCCAGCCCCTCCTGCCCCCCTGGGCTGGTACAAGTCCCAGCCGCGCTGGCGGGGCCGGGCTGGGTAAAGCATCCAGGACTCAAATTGTGTGAGACGAGCCGGCATCGGTGGGGGGAAAAAATGGGAAAAAAAATAAAATTGAGGCTTTCACATTAATTACAGCACTGTGGTAATGCCAGATCCTGGCTGGGATTTTGAGATGTTAGCAGCCAAGTTCAGCTTAGGAGCAAAGGGTGAAAAAAAAAAAAGG